>JAJQKJ010000270.1:0-162025 GCA_029574335.1 Rana kukunoris | reverse complement strand
AATAATTAATTGATATCCAGGGGCGGACTCGGATCCATTTGTGTCGCCTCGGGCACTGCCGAGGGCTCATGCCACTAGGGGGCCCCATCAGGGGGTTGCCAGGCTCAGTAAAACCAGGGACAGTATGTAAAAATGTTTTTTTTACATCTGTCCTTGATATGTCCGAAACCGACATTCTTTTGATGTGAAAATTCCAAGATTGTATCTGCCCTGCCTCCTGGCGTGGTGGCCATCTCTAAGCCCAGGGGCCCCATAATCTTCGATTGCCCGGGGGCCCCATGAGTTGTCAGTCCGCCCCTGATGGATACCTATTGAATAAATTGTTTAGTTATGCACTCACATTTCCTAAGGAGATTGTACAGAGACTCTACATGATGGCAACATTCATAGGTTGGACTTGATGGACTTGTGTCTTTTTTCAACCTCACCTACTATGTAACTATGTATGAACAATTTGGGGGGAGAGGGTCTAATGGGATCGTATCTTAACTATTGGTGCCCTATTCATTTATTAGGCATATAGGGGCCCACAGTGTAAACTTTACAGTAAATGAGGGTTCATTGATTTCAGATATTTGCATATTTTCAACCTTCAACATATATAGTTGAACGTGCGCAGAGTTTGACCAGCTCACAGGCTAAAACAAATTGGCTGTAGGATGTTGGAAGCTGGGGGCAAAACATTGCACTGACTGCATTCCTGTGCCCACAATAACTGCACTAGATATGTGTAGTTGTCACACTGCCCACTCTGCTACTATTAAAAGGAGAATGAAAAGGATGTCTTTTTTTTTTTTTGTACAACTGGATTACATTCTAGTTTAATAAATAGTTAACTTGAGTACAAGGTTGAACTGATTCTGGTTTCGGTTCACTGGTTGTTTTTTTACTTCCCTTTCTGATCACACATACCAAAAATAGTGTTCTCATAAGTACAATAAATGACTGTTAGAAGTCGCTGTTTATATCTCATTTTCCTTATCTGTGTATTCAAAGTAGAAGTACAGGGGCATATCTCTCAGTTAGTTTTATTTAGCTAGCTTATAAATATAGAAACATTTTTTTTTTCCATTTTACCATTTCTATAAAAAAAATTATATAAAAAAACGAACCACTGCAAGAGCGGAATGATTATGAGACCTTAACCACTTGCCACCCACCAATGACATATTGACGTTGGCAAAGTGGTTTCAATACCCTGACTGGACATCATATGACGTCCTCAGGATATTGAGCGTTGTGCGCCCCCGGGGGCGTGCATCGCGGCAATCGTTGTTGCAGGGTGTCATTCTGACACCCCGCAACACCGATTTAGGTAAAGTGTCTCCGACGGAGACTCTGTACGACGTGATCAGCCCTGTCCAATCACGGCTGATCACGATGTAAACAGGAAAAGCCGGTAATCTATCCGTGCCCATCTGTGCCGTCTATCCGTGTCCATCCGTGCCGCCCATCAATGCCACCACATTAGTGCCACCTCATTGGTGCCCATCAGTGTCGCCTTATCAGTGCCCGTCAGTGCAGTACCATCAGTGCCCATCAGTAAAGGTACTTATTTACAATGTTTTATAACTGAAAATTTTGAGAATTTTTTTTTGTTTCTGTCATTTTTTTTTGTGAGGTGATTAAATACCACCAAAAGAAAGCTCTATCTGTGGGAACAAAATGATACAAATTTAGTTTGGGTACAGTGTAGCATGACCGCGCAATTGTCATTCAAAGTGCAACATTGCTGAAAGCTAAAAATATGTCTGGGCGGGAGGGTGTATAAGTGCCCTGTATGGAAGAAGTTAAAGGTCTCAAGTTTAAACACACCTTTAGTGAGACCTACACCATATTGTCAAAAGTATTGGGACACATGCCTTTACATTCACATGAACTTTAACAGACTTTGAGCGGTGATATCTGAATAATGCCTGCAGCTACAGGCATCATTCAGATATATTTTAGAGTCGGCGATTCCCTTCACCTCAAGAATGATCATAACGACTGTTCAGCTGCTTGATCATTTTTGTTGGCGGTGAGAGGGGACGCTGCCCTCCGGTGCTTCTCCCGACTCACCCCTGCCATAGAGATTTCTGGTGGGCCAGGTGGTCCCTGGAGTCTCTATGATCGTTCAGAGGCCAGGCGCGATGTTATGACGTCACGCCTGGCCTCTGCGTTTGAGGTGAGATCTGGGGACTTATTGACCCAGATCCTACTGTTAAGAGGACCTGTCAAACACATGTAAACATCCCTATTAGAGCCAGTTCACACGGGGGCAGCACGACTTGCCGAGCAACTCGGCAAGTCGATCTGCCCACAAATTCAGAGGTGACTGGCAAAATTAATTCTGCATTCAATGCAAGTCACCCTAAAGTCATCCCAAAGTAGTACAGGAACAGGAATACATATATATATATATATATATATATATATATATATATATATATTACTGTATGTATATATACAAAAAAAAATAAAAACATTTTTAAAGGCGTAGTCTGAAGCAAAATTTTACTTGGGGAATAAGAGCATCACACAAATTTATAACACATTTAAATATACTCACGTTTTCCTTATGGTCTTCTTCCCGGTCTTCTTCTCGTTTTTCTCTCCGGCCGGAAGCTGGGTCTATTGATGACACTCGACTTCGTTTTGTTGTTCATCCGTCGCCATCTTCGCCCGGTGACTCATCAATCCCAGGAGTCACCGCGGGCTGCGCGGCCTCCCCGCCCGGAGTCGAATACTCCCCCTGAGTTAATTTATTAATAATGTGCTGAGCTGAGCTGACCATTGGCTCAGCTCAGCAAACGCCTATTGGAGCAATGTTCTTCCAATTCAGCGGTTACGTACCGCGCCATGCGCACGGCCGACAATCTAAAAATCGAGGGATAGTATATTTCTCCAAGCGTCCGTTGTTTTGGGGCAACAGACAGGCGAAAGAGAGGGGGGGGGCCGGCCGGAGGAGCACATCACGAGAGGTTGTTTACAGCCGCTTCCCACGCTACTCTGCATCTAGGAAGGAAGGCTGTCCTTTGTCCCTATACAGTATCCCTACCTAGCCCCCATACCCTGCACTCTCTCTCTTCCCCCATACCCTGCACTCCCTCTGCCCATACCCTGCAATCTCTCTGCCCATACCCTGCACTCTCTCTGCCCATACCCTGCACTCTCTCTGCCAATACCCTGCACTCTCTCTGCCAATACCCTGCACTCTCTCTGCCCATACCCTGCACTCTCTCTGCCCATACCCTGCACTCTCTCTGCCAATACCCTGCACTCTCTCTGCCAATACCCTGCACTCTCTCTGCCAATACCCTGCACTCTCCCTGCCACATACCCTACACTCTCCCTGCCACATACCCTACACTCTCCCTGCCACATACCCTACACTCTCTCTGCCACATACCCTACACTCTCTCTGCCACATACCCTACACTCTCTCTGCCACATACCCTACACTCTCTCTGCCACATACCCTACACTCTCTCTGCCACATACCCTACACTCTCTCTGCCACATACCCTACACTCTCTCTGCCACATACCCTACACTCTCTCTGCCACATACCCTACACTCTCTCTGCCACATACCCTACACTCTCTCTGCCACATACCCTACACTCTCTCTGCCACATACCCTACACTCTCTCTGCCACATACCCTACACTCTCTCTGCCACATACCCTACACTCTCTCTGCCACATACCCTACACTCTCTCTGCCACATACCCTACACTCTCTCTGCCACATACCCTACACTCTCTCTGCCACATACCCTACACTCTCTCTGCCACATACCCTACACTCTCTCTGCCACATACACTGCACTCTCTCTGCCCCATACACTGCACTTTCTCTGCCCCATACACTGCACTTTCTCTGCCCCATACTTTTGCGAAACTACATATTAACAGTGTGTCGTAGGCATTTATATTTTAGAGTTAAATTTTTTAAACAAAATCAGTACAACATTTTTATAATGTTATCATTTATTCTCAAAAAAGTTTCAGCATGCCATCGTGCATTATCAAGGGATGTGAAAGTCGGCGGAGAAAGGGAGACAAATCCATTAGTATGCATAGTTTCCCATGGGATATCAATCGGATCAGAAGATGGCTAGTCAACAGTGGTCGCTTCACAAACAACCTGGAAGAGATGGTACAAAAGATATTAAACGGAAAACTGACTGACATCTATAGAATGTGTTCACTTCATTTTGAAACACATGCTTATACATATCATGAGGATCGGCGAAGACTAAGGCCTGATGCAGAACCTACTATCTTTCCACCATTTGGTTCTACATCATCCACAGCAAGTATCACTTTAACATCTACATCAGCATTTGTTCCATTGTCTACAGTGCAAACATGTGCTAATCTAATCACTTGCTCAACGCCAACTACATGTGTGGTAAGATATACCTGTGCATCTTCTACGTCTACGCATGTTACCTTTGGATGTGTGCAAACACCAATCTGCACAACAACACTGATGGCAACGCAATCTACAAGTCTCCCGTGCTTAGCTCTAAGAATCAGTGGACCTCAAGAACAGGTAAATAGCTCCTCATTATCATTAGGATGTCGAGTTGACATTATTACTGATACTTCAGAAATAAATATGGACTTTGCAAAACAGTTGATGATGGTCCTGCTTTTGCCAACAAACAGCAATGAACCATCTTTAAAAAGAATGGGAGAATCTACCCAATTAGAAACACCCAACAAAAGGAAAAGGAAAAGCAGTCAAACTATCATAGATTTTGCAACCAACACCACACCCTTCATTTATTTTAGTCCGAGAAGAAAAGAAGCATTTGAACGCAAAAGGAAACGCTCAAGTACCAGTCGAAAAATTATTTCAGATGAGGAAGTCTCACAGGCTATTAAAATTATTTTGACTAAAGATACTATTCAATCAGAACATTCGTATTTGGAAATTGATGAACTTGTGGATAACCCACTATCACCTATTATTCTAGAGAGAGGGGGAGGGGGAGGTGGAGCAGGTGAGGGAGGGGGACAGGAGAGAGAGGGAGAGGGGGCAGGAGAGTGAGAGGCAGGAGAGAGAGGGAGGGAGGCAGGAGGAGGGGGAGGGGGGCAGGATAGAGAGAAGTATGAGAGAGAGGGAGGGGGCAGGAGGGAGAGGGGCAAGGAGAGGGAGGGGGGGCAGGAGAGGGGAGAGAGGGCAGGACAGAGAGGGAGGGGGCAGGAGAGGGAGGGGGCAGGAGAGAGAGGGGGCAGGAGGTTAGAGGGGGCAGGAGAGAGAGGTTAGAGGGGGCAGGAGAGAGAGTGAGAGGGGGCAGGAGAGAGTGAGAGGGGAGTGAGAGGGGGCATGAGAGAGAGTGGGCAGGATAGAGAGAAGGGGGCAGGAGAGAGAGGGAGGGCAGGAGAGAGAGGGAGGGGGGGCAGGAGAGAGAGAGGGGGCAGGAGAGTGTGGGAGAGGGGGCAGGAGAGAGAGGGGGCAGGATAGAGAGAGGGGGGCAGGAGAGAGAGGGGGGCAGGAGAGAGAGAGAGGGGCAGGAGAGAGAGAGGGAGGGGGGGGGGCAGGAGAGAGATGCAGGATAGAGAGAGGGGGGCAGGAGAGAGAGAGAGGGAGGGGGGGCAGGAGAGAGAGGGAGAGAGAGAGGAGGCAGGAGAGAGAGAGAGGCTGACCTTAGGAAACAGTGACATAGCGCGATTTAGAACTCTGGAGCATGCAGGGCAGGCGCGATTATCCACAGTCAGCCCTCTGCATCCACATGACCATCAGCTATGGCTCTAGGCGACCCTCATGTCTCCCGTCCGAATCGATCCGTCTAGACTCCAGCACATGACTTTAGGGTTGCCACAATGCCATGACATGCAGCCCGCTCGGCGAATCACGGGACACCCGCCGATGCCCTTTGCTGTGCTGGGCTCAGACACAACTGCGCGCCAATGTTTACAAGCCATTTTTCCAATCCTGAACTATCCGGGTCAAAAACGGACAGGCGGCAACTCTACAGCATGCCCATACATAGAAATACTGTAAGGCAATATAAATACATATAATGAAATGCTGCTTACATCAAGGGGAGAACTACAAGTCACAGCATGCCAATACAGTATTTTTATGTACGGGAATGCTGTGACTTGTAGTTTTGGCTAAGGGATAGTTGTGGAAGTAACATATAAAGGGGATGTGTGTATTCTACTTTATTTTACCATGATGCGATGGTGATTGGTGCACAACTTCCGATTCTTCTTGACCGCTGCTGATCCGGCACTACAGCATCTAGTAATGTAAGCTTTACGTGCTTACATCGCTAGATGCACGCTGCGGGGGCCGAAAGCTCATTGGAGCTCGGCTATCCAATACAAGAGGATGCTTTTTAAGAGGCGGGGATAGGGAAATAGGTGCGAGAGGAGGGGGCGTGAAGTATTATAATTTAGGGAGGGGTCCTAGCGGGGGAGTTACAGGGGGAGGGCAGGAGATTACAGGAAGAGAGGAGCAGGCATGCTGGGAGAGGTAGTATTATCATGGCGGCCGTGGAAGAGAACCAGGAAGTGAAGAAAACTTACGAGGGGAATAAAAGAAGAACTGCTGGGCCGATTTTCATGAAAGTGACTTCTTTTAAAAGGTATTTTTATTGGCTACAAAGTGGCATGTTGTGGAATGTGGCTTCAGACTACTCCTTTTAACTATTGTAAATGTACATATATGCAACTTTGGCCACCCGAAAGTAGTCCCTCTGCCTAGTACCAATTTGTTTGCTCTTATAGGTAAAATTGTGTGTGCTTATTGCCTATCTATTGTTGTCCAATAATTGAAGTGCTTGTCCACTAAGCCTTAGTTCTGGGTGTCCATAAGGACGCCCAGGGGTATTTGCCAGGTGTCTACACCTGGTGCTATCCTGATCTTTGCGATGCCATATGCTGTCCTGCCTGGGACATTTGGTTCCCTCTATGTCTATCTACCTCTCCCCCAGTGTGATTTATACCATCGCCATCATTCGCCTTCGAGCTATAGACCTCCTACCACCAGGCGGTGTCTATCTCCT
This sequence comes from Rana kukunoris, assembly GCA_029574335.1. NCBI lineage: Eukaryota > Metazoa > Chordata > Amphibia > Anura > Ranidae > Rana > Rana kukunoris. Next base: position 155,017 of record JAJQKJ010000270.1, on the reverse strand, counting down.
TCCACAAATCCTATAGCATTTGGACCCAGCGGCTCTGAGAATATTGAGGTAATGCAGTGATGGCATATGCGCGGTGCGTCATTACGTCCACACCTGACTGGGTGGGAGTCATATAATGGCTGACATTCGGGGATGCATAAAACACAAGACTTGTTCCAGGTTGGTCTTTCTCTTTTTGATTATCCGTTTGGAGTCTGGGCTAATCTAATTTCCTGTGCCCTAAAGCTACAAAGATTGATTCATTACCTGACATATTTTGACTAAGTGTGTGTTTTTTCCTCCCCAGTTTGTATTTTTAGTATAACATCTAAATGAACCTATCTTGTGGTTCCTTCCTCCGCTGCTATTTGTTTATACAGCTTAATTCTAGTAAGTGGGTGCTCTTTCTCCCATTTATAATGTGAAGTGCTGATGTGCACATAAACTGGTATTTATCAGTGCTGGTTTTGTTTATTTTTCAGTCTGGTCCATGTCTGCCTCTTGTGGTCACCTTCAGGCATTGCAGTGGATTTAGCACTTCAGCTATAATAGTTGTTGCTGTTTTAAGTGTGATTTCAGAAACACAGGGTAGGCATACTGGGTGACCAATATGTGCATCTGTATACATAAAGTTCAATGTCATGTAAAATTGTTCTTGCAATGGTATATAGAGAATTCATTGTAACTATGGTTCCTTTGTATGTCTACTAGAAGGCTGAGACTCAAGCGGATAGCATCCCCTGAAGAAGCCCAATACATAGGGTGAAACATGTCTGGATTCATACTATACAGCTCCAAGTAGCTCAACAGACCATAATTATAGGTTTAAGCTTTTTATTTTTAAAAATAGATTTTTTAAACTATCTTTGTTAATACATTTTGAAGATCTAAAATGTATTTCTCCATTTGATTACTGCACCATTATAGTCCCATACGATTTGCTCTAAATTCTCTACGGTTTAGGAGTGTGTCTATGGGAACGTCTAACCATTCTTCCAGAAGCGCATTTGTGTGGTTAGGCGCTGATGTTGGACGAGAAGGCCTGGCTCATATTATCCACTGTAATTCATCCCAAAGGTGTTCTATTGGGTTGAGGTCAGGACACTGTGCTCACCCTTGTCTTTTTGGATCTTGCTTGTGCACTGGTGCGCAGTCATGTCCCTACAAAGTTGAGAGCATGATATTGTCCAAAATTTCTTATTATGCTAAAGCCCTAAAAGGGTTGTAAAGGTTTGTTTTTATTTTCTAAATATGTTGCTTTAAGCTAGTGCATTGTTGGTTCACTTACCTTTTCCTTCGATTTCCCTTCTAAATGTTATTTTTCTTTCTTTTCTTTGTCTGAATTTCTCACTTCCTGTTCCTCAGGAAGGTGCTCAGTCAGCTGTTCTAAATGACCTCCCACCGCTCGGATGATGGTGGAAAGCTTACTGAGGAGAAATAGGAAGTGAGAAATTCAAACAAAGAAAAAAAAAACATTTATTAGGGAAATCGAAGGAAAAGGAAAGCGAACCAACAATGCACTAGCTTAAAAGGAAACATTTTAGAAAATTAAAAATGAACCTTTACAACCCCTTTAAGCGTTAGTTCCAGTGAATTTAAGGGGCCAAGCCCAACCCCAGAAAAACAACCCGCTACCATTATGCCCTCTCCATCTGATTTAGACCAACAAGCTCCATAAAGACATGCATAAGCAAGTTTGGGGTGGAGGAACTCGACTGGCCTACACAACAGAGTCCTGACCTCAAAATGATAGAACATCTTTGGGATGAATTGGAGCAGAGAATATGAGCTGGGCCTTAACGTCCAACATTAGTGCGTAACCTCAAAAATGCGCTTCTGGAAGAATGGTCAAACATTTCCATAGACACACTTCTAAACTTTGTGAAAAGCCTCCCAGAAGGAGCAGAATCCCAATAGAAGGGTTGAAGCAGTTATACAACTCAATATTGAACCCTATGGAATAAGACTGGGATGCCATTAAAGTTCAAGTGCATGTAAAGGTGTCCCAAAAGCCATGACTGCAGCCTGATAGACTTGAATCTATCCACTCCCCTTTTAGTTTTTCAGCTGTGCCTGCACACCTGCCAGCAGAGAGCTTGAGCAGTGCATTACCATCAGTCAGCGCCAGCCAATTGCCATCGCTATCTCCAAGCCTCGCTCTCGTTCCGCAGTCCTGATTCGACGTGACGTTACGACCAGGAAGCGGCAGCGGACACCAGTGGAATCCACACAGTGCAGAGGCGATGCATCTGGTATACCATTTTGAGCCTTCCTAAGCTCCGGTATAATCGTTCCACAGTCCCAGCCGGCCATCCGTTCCCTGAGGTCCGGGTAAGGTAGACACAGCACATTATTGTGCTCTATTATGGGCCCCACATGCCCCGTTTTTATTCCCTTACCAGAGGTGCTGCGTTTGGGGTAAACTGGTGTATTCATAGACTGTGTTCACTCCATCCCTACACAGACTAAATTATGGAATATTGTTGGTTTCTTGAAAAGTGTTTCATGGCAATAAACTTATATTTCTTTTATCATTGCTTGGACACCAATACTTTGTGGTTTTAGCGCTTCATGGATGGATTTCTTGTTTTGTTTGCCTTCTGTATCACTTCTCCCCTGATGTGTTTGACCATACAGCTGCTCACCACTGTTTGACAGAATTTTCTATTAATCATAGCCCACTATTGATTCATCTGAAGTTAAGTGTTTTTAAAAAAAAAAAAAAAACATTTTCTGGGATTAGCGCCAAACTTTTTTTGTTGTTTGTTGTCCCAATACTTTTGACAATATAGGGCATGATATTAAATGTCAGTGGAGTCATGTTGGTTTTTAGACAGTAAATGTAATCAGCATGCTTACTGACCAATATGGTGAAGGGCCATTGAATGTTGTCACTTAGGCCACGTATACACGACCAAATAAATCCGATCAAATCGGTCTGACAGACCGTTTGATCGGATTTGTCTGCTGGGGTATATTGGTTTGATCGTGTAAACACGATCAAACCAAAATCCCCGCCGGCAGACAGCGCGGTGACGTGGCGGTGACGTTGACGCCGCCATGTCACCAGGAAGTAAAACACTTCAGTTATGTACTTACCAGCAGACATGTCGGACGGACGGGTTCCCAGCAGACAGATTTTAAAGCATGCTTTAAAATCTGTCTGCTGGAAAAATCTGTCTGTCCGCCCGTACACACGATCGAATTTGTCTGCTGAAACGGTCCATCGGATCGTTTTCAGCAGATAGATTCGATCGTGTGTAGGCGGCCTGACCCATAATACACACCCTTTGACCCTTTGTCAGCAGACCCACAGAATAAAGTATACTTTTTTTTTGCTGATGGTAGTTTTTGGTTGTGTATTTTGTTACTTCCGCTTGAGCATTGAAATGAGCTGTTTTATTACTTGTATGTTGTTTTTTCTCTTATTGATTGTGATATTTATTTGGGTATTTAAACATGGCTTCTTCTTGTCCCCAATTACCTTGAGAAAGAATTGCGCATGCTTGGACCTTTCATTGTGCATGCTCCGAAACCAAGATGCGTTCCACAGAGAGTTGCGCTTTAGGTGACCTGGATGAGGATGGCTGGTAACTCTCTCCCTTCATCTTGGCTCCCAGACTTCAAGCATTTAACACCTCTGATGGCAAGTTTTTTTATGAACCTTACATCTTGACCATAAAGTCAGTCGACCTACATCAGTGTACTAATGAATTGTCTTGTGATACTACACTTAGAGGCTCTTTTTTTCAGTTTTTTAACCCTGAGTTTTATGCTTGAGTTTACTTTAAAATAACAATTGTGGCAAGCCAAGTTCTGCTGTACAGAGGATTTCAATAAGCTGATTAAGTCAGGCTGAAGTACTTATATGCTGCTTATTATAGTTCTACATAACATACCATTAAAGTCAGTCTTTAACTAAAATAGTAAGTTCCGCTTATTTTCTGCATGCCTTCTCTCTGTTTCTAAAATGCTGCAATAAACAAACATAACAAAACAAAACATAGGGGGAAAAATTAGGTGATATACTTAACTTTTTAACATATTTGAACAAAGATCTATTTCTGGTTTAACTTTAACTTTTAAAGCCTTGTACACACGCTCGGTTTTCTCAGCGGTAAAAAGTCTGCAGAGCAAACTGAGGGGAAACCCGACAACCTGCTCGGTAAGTTTCCCTGTGTACACACGGCCAGGATTTCCCATTGGGAAAACTGTGGGTAGAGCTTTGGCCGGGAAACCCGGCCGTGTGTATACTCCCTCACAGTGTTTCCCCATAGCAAAACTGCCGGGTTTAAAACCGCCAGGAATCCCAGCAGGAGAATAGAGAGCAGGTTCTCTATTTTCCCACCGGGATTCCCAGCCAAAAGCTCCCCCCGCAGTTTTCCTGACTGAAAACCCGGCCGTATGTACGGGGCTTTTGGGAGATCTCACATTCTCATCTAGCAGACGTTGATGACGGCAAGCTGTCTAGGCACTAAAGCGTACAAAATAAAAACATTTTTACCGCCATGCTTCATGGTTGGTTGGTATGACGTTCTTCTACTGAAATGCTGACTTCGGTTTGCAGCCAACAGGTCTACTACTAATGTGGTCAAATAACACTGATTCATCAGTCCAAAAGGCCTGATCTTTGCCTATATATTCACTGCCAAACTTTTTTTGGTCTAATGTTCTTTTCTGGACAGTAAAAGCTTTTTTTCCGGGTTAAATTGGTACAGTCTTTTTTTTTAAATTTTCAAGATACCTACTGATCCTAGGATGATATTTTTGAATCACTGGAGGCTTTTGTATCTTATGGTGAGCTCTTGGGCTGGATTTTCTAGGCCAGCCAGTCCTGGACAAATTAGCAGTTGTTTGAAATACTTTTATATGCCACTTGTAGGTTATTTAATTTTTAATAATTTGGCAATCTTTCCAGATCCCTTACCAGACTCACAATTATCCGCCATCTTATTTCTGAGGGCCTTAGAATAAGGTGACCAGATTTTTTAAATGAAATCCGGGGACATAATTTTTTAGTAATGGCGGCAATTAGCGAATCTCTGCCTTACAGACTGTCAAGTCTCACTCTTCAGGCCTTGGCTACTACTGGGTGGGGAGTCAAGGAAGATAACTCCAACAGGGAAGGCAAGAAGATAAGCAGGCAGGCGGCTGGCCGGGACTTGAGCCAAGGCAGAAGAAGAACAGCGAGCGGAGCTGAATGGGCATGCACCTGAAACTGAAGAAATATTTCCTCCGCTCCGACCAGCACATGATCATCAGAATGGGGCACAGATAATGGAAAAAAAATACACCCCCCCCCCTAAGCTAGTAGGAGCGGTGGGTTGTAATTCGGAATTTGTTTTTTAATTCTGCACTGACCGTCTCTGAAATTGCCCTAGCCCCTGTTCAAATCCAATTTGGGGCAAAACCGGGGACAGACTTGGTCTAGGGACAGTGTCCTCGATCGGGGGACTGTCCCCAGAAACCGGGGATGTCTAGTCACCCTACCTTAGAAGAATGACACACCACAAATCTATGGCAGAAAACAACAAACCCTAGATGTCTGAGGTTCAATATAAGACACATTAAACCTGTGTACTCTTTTTGGAGGGTCTAATCAATTGGAATGCCTGATTCTAATTTCATGGGTTCGAAGTGGTGATGAATGTAGTTGTGTTCTTACTTTTTAAGTATATCAGGTTTACCTGGAAGCTTTGTTTGAATGCAAATATATTTTCAAATATGTTGAAAAAGTGGAAAATTTGAATGTGGTGTATGTCATTTTTCACATGACTGTAATTGATCTAGAACTGGATTAGCAATGGCTAGAAAATGCCTGTTACGTATAGATACCAACATTTGAAACACATTACCATTAAAGAGCAATTCTAGGCAACAACTAGAACAAGGAAGCAAACTACTAAATGGTATGCGTCACAACTATGCAAGTATGACAAAAATCTGCTTGTTTTCGGGAAGCTTTGACATATTATTTGATGAAACTGCAGCCAGAGTTCACGTGTCCATGGGCAATGTGTGAGACAGGGCCTGGAGACAACAGTGATTTGGACTGAAAATATCAAACTGCATATCCATGTGGTCCAGCTATTGGTATTCTCACATGGCAGGTGATCTTAATGGCTGTTATTGTTTTTTAACATACAGTATTTATAAATTTATTTCTTTTTAAGTTTTTAGAAACCTTCTCCATGTATATTTTTCATAAATGTTGATGTACGCAGGGTAGCCATATATGTGTACATACACATACCTCCCAATTTGTGAAGCTCAGAATGAGGGACACACTTGGGGTTAAAGTTGTTGAGCGGGGGGGAATGCTATCATGGGTAAAAAACACATTTGTCATTTGAAGTTGTTGAGCGGGGGGGATGGGGATCGTGTTGGCATCCTGACCACCAAACAGGACTTATGGGAAGGCCTGGCCTGAGTTTGTAGGAGTCGGGGGTTCATAACCCTCCTTCTCCTTACTCCCACAGCTGGACCTTCTCTTTTTTTCACTGAGTGACGTCATCGGCTCCACGATACAGTGAGGGTTCCCGGCTCCAAGGCTCCTCGGCTCCACGAGGAAGTGAGGGTTCATGATCGAATGCCTCCTCGTACAGGTATCGAGGGGGGTTTCATTACTGACTGGCACAGTCCCGCAGCGTCACACCGCATGGTAAAGGGGGGGGGGGGTTTAGTTGCTTTCTGGCAGCATGTGTTTGGTGAGGAGGCCATAGGAGAGAGGGGGCGGTACCCTCGTTTGCAGCCCTGCAACTCTGCAGCCAGGAAACCTTTATTTTTGATTTGTTTTCCCTCATCACCATGTATATTAATGCCTTTTTCCAAACCGTTCATGTGTCCCAGGCAAGAGGCAATCTGTTGATCCCCCTCATCCCTCCAGGCACCAGCTTTGATCAAGGTGTGATTCCTGGGACATAGCCCTCTAGGTTACAGTCAGAGGTCCTGGTCTCCCTGGGGGGGCCCACTCCAAGTAAGAAAGGAACATTACCAGGTGAGCCAGCCGATCTCGTGTGCATGTGCCTTGATACGCCAAACGTGTTGCAAATCTCCATTCTGTGCTGCACCATGTGGTGTTTTTGCGGTGGGGGGGGGGGGGGTTGGGATCGTTTGTGGGGGGGGGGGTGGCCAGGGTTTTTCATATGTGCAGTGTTTCTTTTTTTCACTTTTCAGTAGATGTTGTCATTTTCGCTATCGTCATTTGATGCATGTGTCTATCGTTTTCCTTCTCTGTTTCAGGACAGTTATCGTGCAGTTTAAAAAAGAAGCCCTGATTTTTACGTGAACTGTTTCAGTGAGTGTCATGCAGTTGTTATTTTGTTTTTTATTGACTTCACATTCAGGGTGCAGGTTCCACTCCACGTTAGCTTTCACACAGTTGTCGCTTGGTGGAAGGGGGGGGGGGGGGGGGGGGGTGGGTTCCTCAGGGTTGGGGCAGGGTGAGTTGCACTGACCTTCCTGTCAGGGGGGGTAGTGTTTGTGGGTCACCCTCCACGTTTGTGGGTGTGTACGGTTTGAGATACTTTGTTTTTTAATTGACTTAATCAGTGGCAAGTGAGTGACTGTGTTCGTTTTTAATTTGTCTGCGTCGGCAGATGGCTCAGCCTTCCTAGTCGGGAGGGGGTGGGGTTCGTTCTGGTCCAGATTTAGGTTGGTTGGTTGGTTGGTTCAAGAGGGCAGTGTGGAGCATTGACAGTGATTTATCTTTTGTTGGTCTGAAATAGGTTTCTGTCATGGTGTTTTGTTTCTCCATTGATTTCAGGGCATGTCTCAAGCAGCGCAAATCGAAGATTCCGCTTCTGTTTCCCCTTCTCCAGCAAGGGGGTCAGATCGGGGCTGCACACCTACCCTGAGATCCTGGACCATTCCAAGATTGATTGCGGAGTTGCGGCGCAGGGGCATTTCTCACCCGGCTTCGGCACGCAAAGCCGAACTGTTTAGACTTTTGTTCCCCTCCCCTCCCAGTTCAGACGCGGAACAGGTCACTCTTTGAGCCGTGGCCACATCCCTGACTCAGATCTATTCCACCCTTAGCTCCCTAGCAGGCTCGTTTCAAGATCTAAGGGCCAGGGTGGAAGTGCTAGAGGCCAGCCCAGTTCCTGCCCCGGTGGTCCCGGCTGTTCCGGAGGTCTTGGTAGTCCCCAAGGTTCCCACGGTTCCTGGGCCTCCGCTGCCAGGTACCAGTCCCGGTGTCCCTTCTGTTACCCCAGCCCATTTCATTCCGGCGGGCATTAAGAAGGACATTCGATTCGATGGGAAGGACCTGGCGTCCTTGCTGATAGCTGCTCATAACGTGGCTGACAATAAGTCCTACGCCTGTGGGGACGTTTCTGTAATCATCAAATCCAGGGATCACAGATTGAATCAGAAGCTCTCCATCCCTGAGTTTGTGCTGGCTTTCAGCATGTTCAGGGTTATAGTCTGCTCTGCGAGTCCCCTTAGGAGAGAGGAATTGGACCACTATCTCTATGCAGTGGTGGAGTTGGGTCACAAGTTTGGAGGTTCTGCATTTTTTTACTATCATCGTTCATTTTCCGCCAAAGCTGCCGCCTTGTTGGCCCAGCATCAGGTGTTGGCAGTTTGGAGCCGTATAGACACGGAACTGTTCTGCCGCCATTTTACGGGGTTGAGGTCACCGGTTTGCGCCACCTGCCAGTCATCATCTCACACAGCCTATTGGTGCCCCAACTCGGAAGTTCCGGTCCTCCTGGGCACTTCCAGAGCTTTCCCTGGGTCTCTTCCAGCACCTGCTCAGGCAGCCACTGTAGATAAGTTGGGGTGGTCTTTCCAGTATTTGGGGAGATCCCCTATTTGCAACAATTTCAATCACGGGGTCTGCAACTACGGTCAGTGCCAGTTGCTGCATATCTGCTCAGGATGCTTCAGGGTCCATCCGAAATCTTCCTGTTCGCTCAGACAGAGCAAGAACAGTTGACTGAGCCGTGTTAATGTTGGGTTTCTGCAGGACTGTTTGTCCTTCTGGTCTAGGCCCCTTTTTGGTGGAGGGTTTCACTCGAGGCTTCCACACCGGGTTCGTTACATTGCCGCTGGAGACCTTCGAATGTCCCAATCTCAGGTCTTGTGGCGGGGACATGGGGGCGGTGGACACTTTACTCCAGTCCAAACTTGACAAGGGATTTATCATCGGTCCTTTTGCAGTGTCTCCTTTTCAGTCTTGGAGGGTTAATCCTTTGGGTCTGGTTAAGGGGAAGTTCTCCAATAAATTGGGTCTGGTTAAGGGGAAGTTCTCCAATAAATTGAGATTAATCTATGAATTGTCCGCCCCTCATTGCTCCGCTGTGCCTAGCCTCAATTTGTTGATCCCATCTGAAGAATTTTCCCTTAGCTATGCATCAATAGATCAGGCCATCCAACAGGTCATCAAGGTAGGGCAGGGGGCTTGGCTGTCCAATGCGGACACTTTCAAACTCCTCCCGATCACGGCGTCACTCTGGCGGTGGCACGGGATAAAGTGGAGAGAGTTGTACTACTTTGCCACCCGACTCACCTTCAGGTCCAAAGGCAGTCCGTGGTTATTTGATATTTTTGCTCAAGCACTTGAGTGGATTCTCGTCCATGTGGATCGCTGTCATGCGGTCATTCACTATCTGGATGATTTCCTCCTCATTGAGAGTCCCCAGCGAGCCCCCTTGGATTTGCAGAAGCTGCTGGCGTTTTTTTCAGAGCTCAATGTGCCACTGGCAACCAAGAAGCTTGAGGGCCTGGCTCCGAATCTCACCTTTTTGGGGGTCATTCTGGACACCAAAGCCATGCAGGCCAGGCTCCCAGCTGACAAACTCGCCAGAATCAGGGAGTGTATTCATTTCTTCACGGTCTCTCGGGTTTGTACCAGGGTGGAGTTGTTGTCTCTCCTGGGCATGTTAAATTTCGCCTTGCCTATCATCATCCGCAGGGTAGATCTTTCATTTCCAGGTTATTGGCCTTGTTACCATCAGCACCGGATTCGGACTCACGGGTCAAGCTGGACTCTGCGGCATTGGCAGACCTCTGCATGTGGGACGAGTTCCTCCGGCGTTGGAATGGGGTCACCATGTTCGTTCCTGTGGAGTCCTGTACCACTCCCCAGGTAGGAACTGACGCGGCGGCCACAGTGGGTTACGCTGCCATCTTTGGCACTCATTGGTTGGCAGGGCCCTGGCCGGAGGACATTTTGGCCATTCCTGGGTTCACTGAGTCTGAGACAACCAGGTGGCCGTGGAGATCATCACCAAGGGGAGGTCTCGGTCCTTGGTCATCATGTCGTTCTACGTAGGTTAATCTGAATGTCCCTGCAACATAATTTCCAATGCAAATTCATCAGTGGGGTGGAGAATGGTGCGGCCGATGCTCTTTTGCGACTCTTTTTCTACAGGTCCCGCATGCCGATGTATGGGCCACACCATCCCTGCGGGCTTCTCTGCTAATGCTGGACTGAACACCCTCTTGCTCGATGCAGCAGTTTTAGTTGGGGCGTCTCTAGTGAACAACACCAAGAAGGCTTACGCCACGGCCTGGAAGTCCTTCCAGGTCTTTCAGTCTCTGCACCCCTGTGACAACGGCCTTGACGTCCGCTATTTGTTGGTGTTTGTCACTCACTGCCACACTCAGCTAAGGTTGTTTCATGGCACCATCAGAACATACCTCGCTGGGGTGCAGCATCATCTGTCCCTGCAGGATCCCAATCGACCTTCCCTTTTCTCTGCTCATATCATCAAGGCTGCATTGAGGGGCGTCCAGAGGAGTTGTCTTCCAGCTACCACTTGCCGTCTCCCGGTTACAGGGCACATCTTCCGCAGCATGTCTGGTTTGCTGGATGGGCTGCCTTTCGGGAGGCTCCTCAGTGTGGTGCTGAAAGCAGCCATTTACTTGGCTTTTTTCGGATCCCTTAGGCCAGGCGAATTTTGCCGTTCTGACTCTGGTTCCCGGATTCTCACGGTCGGCCAGTTGGTTAGACACCCGAATAATTTCAATCTACATCTGTCAGCTTGCAAGACCCAGCAGTTTGGGGCTGGCACAGATGTGTTGTATTTCAAGACCGGCGGGTCATGGTGCCCCATGATGGTATTAGATCAGCTCATGGCATTGATCTGCAACAAGCCCAGGGACAGTCCCTTGCTCCCTTTCCCGATGGCTCCCCTCACGGTGGCTCAGTTCTCCAGTCACTGCCGCACGTTGTGGTCCAACTTGGGGTTGAACCCGGCAAGCTGGTCGGGTCACTCGTTCAGGATTGGGGCGGCCTCGGCGGCATCCTGTCAGGGGGTCCCGGCCCATGTCATTAGGAAGTTGGGGAGGTGGAATTCGGCTTGTTATGCCAGATATATTCCAGATCCGCAGGTCGAGGTGGCTCGTGCTTTCATGCATCTGACTGATTAAGTTGTCATTTCTTTGCAATAAATGTATTCTCGATTTACCCCTGTGTCCTCTTCTTTTTTGGCCCCTTTTAGGCGTACTGACCACGTGACCTTTGGCACACTCCAGGTCCTGTTTAGGTTATCTTTCCACGTTCGTTACTCACGTCTCACGCAGAGACTCCAAGTACAAATGGGAAGGCCGGCCGTAGGCTGGCCTGAGTTTGTAGGAGGAGTCGGGGGGTTCATAACTCCTTACTCCCACGGCCGGACCTTCTGTTTTTTCCCCACCCTCCCGCCCTTTTTATTTATTTTTTGTTTTCTTTTTTCATTTCATGTCTTGGGTATGCCCCTTTTTAGGCGTACTGACCACGTGACCTTTTCGCACACTCCAGGTCCTGTTTAGGTCATCTTTCCACGTTTGTACTTGGAGTCTCTGCGTGAGACGTGAGTAACAAAGAGTTAATAAGGGTCTGGGGTGCTATCGCAGACTGCTAGGGGGATCGCAGGATGGGATGGAGAGATCTCAGAATGGGAAGGTGAGAGGAGATCGCAGGATGGGATGGGGAGATCGCAGGATGGGGTGATGGGGGTGGATGGGGATCTTGCAAGGGATCGCAGGATGGATGATATAGAGAGGTCACAGGATAAGATGGGGGGGTTGACGGGGACATTGCAGGGGGATCACAGGATGGATGGGATGGGGAGGTCGCAGGATGGGATGGGGAGATTGCAGGATGGGATGGGGGTATCGCAGGATGGGATGGGGGTATCGCAAGATGGTATGGGGGGTTGGACGGGGACATTGCAGGGGGATCACAGGATAGATGGGGATGGAAAGATAGCAGTATGGGATCGGGGGTAGTTGGGGAGATTGCAGGATTCAGGAAGAATGGGGGTGGACAGAGAGCTCAGGAGAGAAACAGAAAGCATAAACAGTGCAATTCAGATTGAGACACAGAACCCTTGCCCCTTTCTCAGCACACATTCTCTTTATTCCCTTTACATCAGGCACTGTGGCTGGATTATAGTGTGAAGTGGAGGGAGCTGGGCTGCGAATGGGAGAAGTATTCTGGGAATGGAGGAGCCCAAGAGTCTTTCAGTAACTTCTGGCAGGGAAAGGGTGCAACCATTTAGGAATGGAGGTTTGCTGTGTTGGCATTTGGATTGGAATAAATGCTTATAGAGCACCAAATGTGAGTTGTGAAACTCTTCCTGATAACAGTAGGAGGAGATATGCATTAGGATCAGAGATGCTGTTGGGAGAGGAGAGCAGTAATCAGAGCTGGGGGACTTCACTGATTACAGGAAGAGGAGTAGTGGAGCTGTCAGTGGTGGGGAAGGAGAGGAGAAAAGCAGATGAGCCGGACTTACAGGAGAGTTTGCAGGCAGATGAAAGTGTGTAGGTGCAGCTGTGCAGGGGGAGCAGAAAGATCACCTACCTGTCTGATGTTAGAGAAGCCCTCCATGTACCTTTCTGGTTGATGGCTACTACTGTCCCTCTCAGTCACTGCCGGCTGCAGTCCTGTCTTTCGCCCTTAACACTTACAGGTTTCCCTTCTATACAGAGGCGGCTCTAGGCTTTGTGAGGCCTTAGGCAAATCTTAGACATGAGGCCCCACTTACGCCCAAAAGGGGAAAAATAATTCAAGCAATAGAAATTAATTGTATAAATGACATATATTAAGAGCCTTAAATCATATGAACTATGAATTCAGTGTTTAGAATTTTCTTTAACCAATTACTCTTTAATTATATATATACAGTATATATAATATATAAAATTAAATTACCCGCTCACTGATTGGTTGCTAGAGGTTACTGCACACCATTAACACTCACTCATTGGTTGCTAGAGGATACTGCAGATTATTACCGCTTACTGATTGGTTGTGAGAGGTTACTGCACATTATTACTGCTCACTGAATGGTTGCTATAGGTTACAGCACATCGATGCCTCTCACTGGGTAGCAGGCAGTATTGTGGTGTGTAATGCAACTGTTAGAATACAGTTGGTTGGATGACAGAATGCAGTTTGGGGTGATGGTGGCAGCATTAGTGTGAGGGGCAGAGATCATATCTCCCCTATAATAATTGTGAGTAAGGTGGTAATATGCCAGAGATGGGGTACAGGAGGGATGAGGCTGATAATGACAGGAGGCAGGGTGGTAGGATGCCAGAGGTGGGTTAGAGAGGGGTAATAGGGATGTTGCCGACAATGAGTAAGGTGGTAGGATGTCAGCAGGTGATGGATGGGTGGGGTTGTAGGAAGCTGGCAGTGTGGTACAGAGGGGATGAAGATAAGTAGGACGATGGGGGTAGGGTGGTACGATGATAGAGGTGGGGTACAGGGGGAACATAGGAATATTGATGACAGGGGGTGGGGTGGTAGAATGCCAGGCACAGGGGGATGATGAGGATGGAGGTGATGGTGGTAGGCGGTGGGGTAGTGGGATGCCAAGCACAGGGGGATGATGAGGATGGTGCATGGAGGTGATGGTGACAGGTGGTGGGATGTCAGGCACAGGGGGATGATGAGGATGGAGGTGATAGTGACAGGCGGTGGGATGCCAGGCTCAGGGGGATGATGAGGAAAGGAGATTATGGTGACAGGTGGTGGGATGTCAAGAACAGGGGGATGATGAGCATGGAGGTGAAGGTCACAGGTGGTGGGATGCCAGCCACAGGGGGATGATGAGGATGGAGGTGATGGTGGCAGGCGGTGGGGTAGTGGGATGCCAAACACAGGGGGATGATGAGGATGGTGCATGGACGTGATGGTGACAGGTGGTTGGATGTCAGGCACAGGGGGATGATGAGCATGGAGGTGAAGGTGGCAGGCGGTGGGGTGGTTGGATGCCAGGCACAGGGGGATGATGAGGATGGAGGTGATGGTGACAGGCAGTGGGGTGGTGGGATGCCAGGCACAGGGTAATGATGAGCATTGAGGTGATGGTGCCAGAGGTGGGGTATAGAGGGGTGATAGGAATGTTTCTGACAATGAGTAAGGTGGTAGGATGTCAGCAGAGGGGGTGAAGGATGGGTGGTGTTGTAGGAAGCTGGCAGTGGGGTACAAAGGGGATGAAGATAAGTATGACGATGGGGGTAGGGTGGTTGGATGATAGAGGTGGGGTACAGGGGGAACATGGGAATATTGACGGCAAGGGGTGAGGTGGTAGGATGCCAGACACAGGGGGATGATGAGGATGGAGGTGAAGGTGACAGGCAGTGGGGTAGTGGGATGCCAAGAACAGGGGGATGATGAGGATGGTGCATGGAGGTGATGGTGACAGGTGGTAGGATGCCAGGCACAGGGGGATGATAAGGATGGAGGTGATGGTGACAGGTGGTAGGATGCCAGGCACAGGGGGATGATAAGGATGGAGGTGATGGTGACAGGCGGTGGGAGTAGTGGGATGCCAGGCACAGGGGGGATGATGAGGATGGAGGTGAAGGTGACAGGCGGTGTGGTGGTGGGATGTCAGGCACAGGGGGATGATGAGGATGGAGGTGATGGTGACAGGCTGTGGGATGCCAGGCTCAGGGGGATGATGAGGAAAAAGGGATTTTTAAATACAGCTTACCTGTAAAATCCTTTTCTTGGAGTACATCACGGGACACAGAGCGGCATATTCATTACTATATGGGTTATATGGAGTACCTTCAGGTGTGGACACTGGCAATCTCAAACAGGAAGTCCCCTCCCTATATAACCCCCTCCCCTAGAGGGAGTCCCTCAGTTTTGTAGCAAGCAGTATGCCTCCCAAAAATGTTCCCCAAAAGAGGGGTGGGAGCTCTGTGTCCTGTGATGTACTCCAAGAAAAGGATTTTACAGGTAAGCTGTATTTAAAAATCCCTTTTTCTTTCTCGTACATCACGGGACACAGAGCGGCATATTCATTACTATATGGGATGTCCGAAAGCAATGCTTTAATGAGGGGAGGGAGACATCTTCTCAAAAGAGATTTAATTTAGAGGTATACTCAAATAATAATAATAAATCCAACTTAGTCAAGAAAAATATATATATTTTTTCTTTTACAACCAAGGGTGCCCCCGATCCCGAGGATCTTAAACCGCAGCCTGTAGTACTGCCTGCCCAAAGGCTGAATCCGCATTCCTTCTCACGTCTAACTGATAAAACCTTGTAAACGTGTGGACTGATGACCACATCGCCGCCTTGCATATCTGAGCCATAGAGATCTGATGGTGTGCTGCCCAGGAGGCGCCCATGGCCCTGGTAGAATGGGCTTTTACCGACAAAGGAGGAGGCAACCTCTTCAGACCGTAGGCCTGAATGATTAATTGTCTAATCCATCTCGAGATGGTGGATTTTGCAGCTGCCTGCCCCTTCTTGGGGCCATCTGGTAAAACGAACAACACATCTGTTTTCCGGATCTTTTCTGTAGCTTTAAGATAGGCCTTCATGGCCCGGACAATATCCAAGGTATGCAGCAACCCCTCCTTTCTAGATGTGGGTTTCGGAAAGAAGGATGGAAGTACCAAATCCTGGTTCAAGTGAAAATTGGATATAACCTTTGGTAGAAAGGAAGGATGGGGCCGGAGAACTGCCCTGTCCTTATGTAGAATGAGATATGGTTCCTTACACGATAAGGCTGCCAACTCTGACACTCTCCTGGCCGAAACTATGGCGACCAAGAATACCAACTTTCTTGTCAGTAAAACTAAAGGAATCTTAGCCAACGGCTCAAAGGGTTGTTTCTGTAGAGTGGACAGGACAAGATTTAAGTCCCATGGACAAATTGGTGACTTGACAGGAGGATTAATACGTAAGACCCCCTGTATGAAGGTTTTTACCAGCGAGTGGGTGGCCAGCGGCCTCTGAAACCACACTGACAGAGCTGAAATCTGTACCTTGATTGTGCTTAATGCCAGGCCTTTATCCACTCCTAGCTGGAGAAAACGTAACACCCTATCAATGGTATATTTGCGGGAATTCCATCTTTTGGATTCACACCAGCCTACGTAGGTCCTCCACACCCTGTAATAAATCACCCTGGAGGCCGGCTTTCTAGCCCTAATCAGGGTAGGAATTACCTGCCTAGACTGACCTCTACCCCTGAGAATCAGGGATTCAGCCTCCAGGCTGTCAAATTTAGACACTGTAATGTAGGGTGGAGGATCGGGCCTTGTGAGAGTAGGTCTGGTCGTAGAGGAAGAGTCCAAGGGTCTCCCACTGCCATCTTCAGGACTAGTGAGTACCATGTCCTCCGGGGCCAAGCTGGAGCTACTAGAATGACTGGCTTGTGCTCCACTCTGATCCTGCGCAACAGGCGAGGAAGTAACTGTAGCGGAGGGAATGCATATAGAAGTTTGAATTGATGCCAAGGGCAAACCAACGCATCGGTTCCGCGGGCCATAGGGTCCCTCGCTCGAGACACGAACCTGTCTAGTTTCTTGTTGAACCTGGATGCCATTATATCTATGTCTGGCATTCCCCACTTCTGGCAGATTGTCTGAAAGACCTGGGGATGCAGAGACCACTCCCCCGGCGACAGAATCTGGCGACTTAAGAAGTCTGCCTGCAGGTTGTCCACTCCGAAAATGAATATCGCCGAAATGCAGGGTACATAAACCTCTGCCCACTGAAAAATCAAGCTCACCTCCCTCTGAGCGGCCTGACTCCTGGTTCCCCCTTGGTGGTTTATGTATGCCACTGCTGTGGCATTGTCTGACTGGATTCTCACCGGGGACCCCTGTAATCTGGAAGTCCATGTCAGGAGGGCTAGGCGAGCAGCTCTGATCTCCAAGACATTGATGGGTAGCTGCCTCTCTGCTTCCGCCCAAGTTCCCTGGCGAGAGAACCCCTCCAAGACCGCCCCCCAGCCTGCCAGGCTGGCGTCTGTGGTAACTACCTACCAGACAACGGGGCTGAAGGACCTTCCCTTTAGAAGATTCTGAGGGTTCAACCACCAAGCCAGGCTCTGTCGGACCTTTGATGATAGCGTCAAAGGGGACTCCAAGGCATGTACTCTCTTGCCCCAGGCTGCTAGAATGGCTGCCTGTAGGACGCGAGTGTGGATCTGAGCGTATGGTACTGCCTCGAACGTGGCCACTAGCTTGCCTAGTAATCGCATACACAGGCGAATAGTTGGTTTTTTCTTGCTTAGAACCAACTGAACCAACCCCTTGATAGCTTCGACCTTTACAAGGGGCAGGAACACCCTTTGCTGTTCTGTGTCTAACCTCATGCCGAGGTATTCCAACTGCTTTGTAGGATGAAACGCTGATTTTTCCCGGTTTAGGACCCAGCCGAACCTCTCGAGGTACTGAACCGTGAGGTTTACTGCCTGTTGCAGACACGGCCGTGAGTGATCTATGATTAAAAGGTCGTCCAAGTATGCTAGGACTGTGACCCCTTGGATCCTTAGATGGCCAGAACTGGGGCTAGGATCTTCGTGAATACCCGGGGGGCCGTGGCCAGCCCGAAGGGGAGCGCCCTGAATTGGAAGTGTCGCTGCCCCACTGCGAAGCGTAAAAATCTTTGATGCGGCTGAAAGATTGATACATGAAGGTAAGCATCCTTTATGTCTATGGAAGCCAGAAAGTCGTCCCTCTGGAGTGTGGCGACTGCTGACCGGATGGATTCCATCCAGAAGGAACGAACCCTTAGGTAAACGTTTAAACTCTTTAGGTCCAAGATTGGCCTGACATCGCCGTTGGGCTTTGGTATGACAAAGAGATTGGAATAGAAACCTAGCCCCTACTCTTGGGCTGGTACCTCTATTATCATGCCCTGGCAAAGTAGGTGATCCAAGGCTGCCAGCATCGAGGCCTTCTTTGCTGGATCTTTTGGTAGCCTTGACTCTTGAAAATGAGGCGGAGGAAGCTTTAAAAACTCCAGTCTGTAGCCTGTGGTTACAGACGCCCGGACCCATTTGTCGGGGATCTTGGCTTCCCAAACTTCTGAGAAGAAACGAAGCCTTCCCCCCACCCGCGAGAGTGGGGGCGCCCCTTCATAAGGCAGACTTAGGGGCTGGCTTTGTCGGCTTGCGATACCATGGTCTCTTACCCCCAGGGGCCTGTCCCTGCGATCTATTCTTAAAGTTTGATCGCGCAGGCGGCCGTCGATACTGCCTGGAATTTGAGGGCCCTGAGACAGGAGAGAGCTGCCTTTTAAATGTAGGACCCCGGAATGTCTTTTTGACTGGTAAAAGGGTACTTTTGCCACTTGAAATAGTCTGAATGTATTTATCCAGATCCTCTCCGAAGAGTCGTCCTCCATGGAAGGGAAACCCTGCCAGAAGCTTTTTGCATGGGGGCTCCGCCGCCCAGTTCTTCAACCATAAGAGCCTTCTCATGTGTACCAAGAATAGTGATAAACGAGAGGCCTGCTGGATGGAATCCTTTATAGCATCTACCGCAAAACACAGAGCTCTGGGAATGTCAGAAAACTCTTCTGCCTGTTGGGTAGGCATGTCTTTTAGCATTTGTTTTGTCTGGTCCTTTAACGCCTGACAAACTCCAATTGCAGCCACAGCTGGCTGTACCACTGCTCCTGCCGTAGCAAAGGATGCCTTTAAAAGTGTCTTTTTAAACATTTGTATGTTTTCCACTGGGCAAGTTAGTGATTTATTCACACATGAGATGGCTGCATCCACCACTGGGAGCTTCCACCTCTTCGAGAATTTTTCCTCCATAGGGTAAAGGACCGAAAATCTCTTCGGCGGCAGAAAAATCCTGTCCGGTCGTACCCAATCCTGAAAGATCAATTCCTCTAAGAGAGGATGGACCGGAAAAACCGCGTTGCTCAAAGGAGCTTTCAAAGAGCCCAGAGAGGATACCGCAGGAACCTGAGGCTCTGGCAATGGTAAATTAAATGCCGAGCGGACCATGTCCGTCAAAGACTGTACCCACAGTCTCTCTGTCTGGGAGTCTGAAAATGGTTCCTCAGAGGCAGATCCCTCAATCCCTGAACCCTCTTGGTTCTGGTCTAGTTGATCCTCCTGCGATTCCAATTCCTCCTGAGAGAGAATTTCAGCATCTGAGGATATACCTTTTGGCGATGGGGATCTAGCCCGTTTCTTGCCAGGAATAGATTTAGCGATCATCGCTGCTAATCTTTCTTCTAGCCCCCCTAGGGATACGGCTAGCATCTCCTCTGTGATAAACACAGGGCTGGGCTGATCTGGGCCAGCCTCAGCACCAGACCCCCCCAATGGCTCATCCAAGGCGACCCTCATGGGAATAAGCTGCGGGGAAAGTATCGGCATATCATCAGAATCAGAGGGGGAACCCCTTTGTTTTTTGGTCTTTTTTGTACCCTTTGACCCCGAACTTTTGGAAGCCATAATACAAAATCGAGGGACTCCGCCTACAACAACAGACTGTAGTGACCAGGAGTACAAAACTAGGGTTTAGGGGACAATAGCTCACTAATGCCCAAAAACCGATGGGGCCCCGTATGTTCCTTTTTTTTTTTTTTTATAATATATAACTTTTTTTTTTTTTTTTTTTTAAAACATACAGCGTCCCCAAATTTAGTTTGCCAGCCTCCAACCTGTTGCAAAAGGGGATTTTTTGGCTTAACAGAAAAGCATTGGAACAAAGTCCAGCATGTACTACCCCTCTTCCGCCACCGGGAGTCACTGTTCTGCCGCTCTGTGTCCTCTCCCTTCCAGATCAGCCTCAGACTGAGCACTGACTATAGCCTGCTGATTATAACAGCACACAAGGCGCGCCCCTGATGACGCTGCAGGCACGCCCCCCCCCCGCCCTCCCCTCCGAACGGCGCGAAAAACGTCTATAAGACGTGCGCGCGCACATGCCGGAGAAGGAAGCACATGGAGGAGCCGCGCTGCTGGAGACCCAGGACTGCAGCTTCAGGCGGCAGAATCAAACCCCCGGCCAGGTAGGACTCTCCAAAAAGGCCACATAGGGATCCTTACTAGCCCTGGGAAGAAAGCAGCAGGTAGCTAGCAAACACAATCTTAGACAGGGGGACCCAGTGATGGGGGAATGAGATCATCCTGTCTTCTCAGACATAGTGAGCAAGGCTGCCAATGCAGAGCATACTTAGGCTACCCCCCTTTTAGGTCACCCTGGAGAGCCTGCTGTCGAACCAAGTCCCGCAGGCTCCCCTCTTACCTGCTCCATGCTGCAGGACGTTTGTCTAGCAAAACGGTCCAATCTTCTCCCATCTCCGTGGGTAGCGTAGTAGACCTTCAGGCCCTGGGGTCCTGGAAGGTACCCACTGTCCTGGACCTATATAGCACCCTGGCAAACAGGAACTTATGGTCTTTATGAACTCCAAGTCCTGGGCCCAGGGTCCAGCCCTCCAAAGAGGAGCATTATAGGCAAAACCCCACGGTTTGGGGCCCGGGTACTGTCCACTTTGGCACTGAGGCTCCTTGGACAGATCCGGTTAGCCCGCCCTTAATCCCAAGGATGTGGAGCAAAGCTATTCCGTGACCAACACCTAAGACACTGGCGAAAAAACTGAGGGACTCCCTCTAGGGGAGGGGGTTATATAGGGAGGGGACTTCCTGTTTGAGATTGCCAGTGTCCACACCTGAAGGTACTCCATATAACCCATATAGTAATGAATATGCCGCTCTGTGTCCCGTGATGTACGAGAAAGAAAGGAGATTATGGTGACAGGTGGTGGGATGTCAGGAACAGGGGGATGATGAGCATGGAGGTGAAGGTCACAGGTGGTGGGATGCCAGCCACAGGGGGATGATGATGATGATGATGAAGGTGATGGTGACAGGCTGTGGAATGCCAGGCATAGGGGGATGATGAGGATGGAGGTGATAGTGACAGGCGGTGGGATGCCAGGCTCAGGGGGATGATGAGCAAAAGAGATGATGGTGACAGGTGGTGGGATGTCAGGCACAGGGGCATTATGAGGATGGAGGTGAAGGTGGCAGGCGGTAGGGTGGTGGGATGCCAGGCACAGGGGGATGATGATGATGGGAGGTGACGGTGACAGGCGGTGGGCTAGTGGGATGTCGGGCACAGGGGGATGAGGAGGAGGGTGCATGGAGGTGACATCATATGCCAGATGGCATAAATATCGTCATTGCTATGTGTGTGTGAGGTCACAGTTCGCAAGCGTCTGGCAGTGGTGATTTTGCTGGATGCTGTCGATGTCGTGTGTGGCTCTCGGCAGCAGCTGAAAACCCTCCCGCCGACTTTTAGCTGTTGCAGGGAGAGACACAGACACTACTGGCTTCCGTGTCCGTTAAAAAATAATACAAAAATAAACCCTGTATTATTTTAATCCCTTGTAAAAAAAAATAAAAAATAATTGAAAATTGTATAAACATTTTAAAATCATTTATTTATTAAAAAAAAAAAGTTTTGTTCAAAAATTTTGAAAACGATTTTAAAAAGCTTCTCTGTTATCTGCGTGTCAGCTAAGAATGATTTTAGTATATTTATTGTGAAAATGTTTTTTATATATATATTGGAGGGGGGCCCTGCCAGGCAGCCCTATAAACATATAACAAAGCCGTGTTGGCTGCATACTGCTCCACATGCTGCCACCTGGTCCACAAATGGACCACTTAGAATCTAGAACTATAAGTGTGGGTTCAAGTTGTATTTATTGTGGACCAAAATGGTTGAATTAAGGTGGAGAAATGTCTTCTCAAAGACACAACCTCTCCAGCACATTAAAGTGGAGGTCCACACAAAAATGGAACCTCCGCTTTTTCGAACCCCCCCGTCTGGTGTCACATTTGGCACTTTTCAGGGAGGTGGGGTGCAGATACTTGTATAAAACAGGTATTTGCACCCACTTCCGGTCATAGACCCCCATGGTGGTTACGCCACTTTCCTCCCTGTCTTCTGGGAAACACACAGGTCCCAGAAGACAGCAGGGACCAGCGAGGACGTGCAGCATGACACAGTGCAGAGTGCTCAGACGGTCAGCCTGCCCCAGGTCAGGGAAAGCTAGTTGCAGGCACTACGGGTGCCACATTAAGAATGGCCGCGGGGACACTGATCGGGGGACATTCCCTCCACTGCCACACATCAGGTAGATTAGGCGGCTGCGAGGCCCCTGCTATCGCGGGGCCTTAGGCAATCGCCTGATCTGCCTAATTAGAGAGCCCCTCTGCTTCCATATCACTCCACCATAGACAGACAGGCTGTGGGCCGGAACTATAAACTAACTGTCGGCAAATGCGGCTTAGCTGCCTCCACCCTACAAAAGTGTCCCGCTCTGCTACTGCCTCCTGGGGCCCCACTGATGGAAGGATGGGGCCCGGCCCCTAACAAATGTTATTTAATAATTGGCCAATCTATAAGCTGCTCACAAGCTTTGAAAACTGCATGCACTCTACAAGAGTGAGTGGCAGTGGAGGCATGCGGGAAACAGCTCAGCTGAGCAGGACTGCGGGACATAAGTCTGAATGAGGGGCTGTCTCGCAGAATCCAGGACTGTTGGGAGGTATGCATACATGCTTTGTTTTTTTTTCCGGGCTGAGCCTCTTATCTCAATGTGGGTTCATCAAACTGGAAATGGTAAATAAAAAAACAATGGACTCTGCACAGCCTTGAATATCCTGAAACATCCACAGTGCTCCTGGTAGTCAAAGAACCTGGTGTTGCCTACGCTTTACATCAGATGGCTGCAAATACAGTTGTTTACATGTAACCATTCCCACTACAAAGCCAAGGCCACAGTTTGCTAAAAGCAATGACTTCTGCTTCAGCTTTTCCGAAATTTTCTTCACATTGTACATAGTCCTGTTTTTGGAGTATCACACTCAATTCCCTCAACTCTATTCAAATTCTCCAAATATAAAAAAACAAAACCACTTGATCAAAAGTGTGTCTGAGATTGTGTGCCTGGCTCTGGGGCAATCCATGGGGAAGAACCTCAGGAGCAAGCGCTACACTAACATGAGGTAAACATACAGGGCCACTGATAGGGGGGACGACCAGTACTCCTGTAGTGGGCCCGAGCACACAGGGGGCCCAAACACCAGAGGGAAGGAGGAGAAAATACAGGATGCCATGTGTGGCTCTCGGCAGCAGCTGAAAACCCTCCCGCCGACTTTTAGCTGTTGCAGGGAGAGACACAGACACTACTGGCTTCCTTGTCCCGTTATTAAAAAATAATACAAAAATAAACCCTGTATTATTTTAATCCCTTGTAAAAAAAAAAAAAAATAATTGAAAATTGTATAAACATTTTAAAATCATTTATTTATTAAAAAAAAAATGTTTTGTTCAAAAATTTTGAAAACGGTTTTAAAAAGCTTCTCTGTTATCTGCGTGTCAGCTAAGAATGATTTTAGTATATTTATTGTGAAAACGTTTTTTATATATATATTGGAGGGGGGCCCTGCCAGGCAGCCCTATAAACATATAACAAAGCCGTGTTGGCTGCATACTGCTCCACATGCTGCCACCTGGTCCACAAATGGACCACTTAGAATCTAGAACTATAAGTGTGGGTTCAAGTTGTATTTATTGTGGACCAAAATGGTTGAATTAAGGTGGAGAAATGTCTTCTCAAAGACACAACCTCTCCAGCACATTAAAGTGGAGGTCCACACAAAAATGGAACCTCCGCTTTTTCGAACCCCCCCGTCTGGTGTCACATTTGGCACTTTTCAGGGAGGTGGGGTGCAGATACTTGTATAAAACAGGTATTTGCACCCACTTCCGGTCATAGACCCCCATGGTGGTTACGCCACTTTTCTCCCTGTCTTCTGGGAAACACACAGGTCCCAGAAGACAGCAGGGACCAGCGAGGACGTGCAGCATGACACAGTGCAGAGTGCTCAGACGGTCAGCCTGCCCCAGGTCAGGGAAAGCTAGTTGCAGGCACTACGGGTGCCACATTAAGAATGGCCGCGGGGACACTGATCGGGGGACATTCCCTCCACTGCCACACATCAGGTAGATTAGGCGGCTGCGAGCCCCTGCTATCGCGGGGCCTTAGGCAATCGCCTGATCTGCCTAATTAGAGAGCCCCTCTGCTTCCATATCACTCCACCATAGACAGACAGGCTGTGGGCCGGAACTATAAACTAACTGTCGGCAAATGCGGCTTAGCTGCCTCCACCCTACAAAAGTGTCCCGCTCTGCTACTGCCTCCTGGGGCCCCACTGATGGAAGGATGGGGCCCGGCCCCTAACAAATGTTATTTAATAATTGGCCAATCTATAAGCTGCTCACAAGCTTTGAAAACTGCATGCACTCTACAAGAGTGAGTGGCAGTGGAGGCATGCGGGAAACAGCTCAGCTGAGCAGGACTGCGGGACATAAGTCTGAATGAGGGGCTGTCTCGCAGAATCCAGGACTGTTGGGAGGTATGCATACATGCTTTGTTTTTTTTCCGGGCTGAGCCTCTTATCTCAATGTGGGTTCATCAAACTGGAAATGGTAAATAAAAAAACAATGGACTCTGCACAGCCTTGAATATCCTGAAACATCCACAGTGCTCCTGGTAGTCAAAGAACCTGGTGTTGCCTACGCTTTACATCAGATGGCTGCAAATACAGTTGTTTACATGTAACCATTCCCACTACAAAGCCAAGGCCACAGTTTGCTAAAAGCAATGACTTCTGCTTCAGCTTTTCCGAAATTTTCTTCACATTGTACATAGTCCTGTTTTTGGAGTATCACACTCAATTCCCTCAACTCTATTCAAATTCTCCAAATATAAAAAAACAAAACCACTTGATCAAAAGTGTGTCTGAGATTGTGTGCCTGGCTCTGGGGCAATCCATGGGGAAGAACCTCAGGAGCAAGCGCTACACTAACATGAGGTAAACATACAGGGCCACTGATAGGGGGGACGACCAGTACTCCTGTAGTGGGCCCGAGCACACAGGGGGCCCAAACACCAGAGGGAAGGAGGAGAAAATACAGGATGCCATGTGTGGCTCTCGGCAGCAGCTGAAAACCCTCCCGCCGACTTTTAGCTGTTGCAGGGAGAGACACAGACACTACTGGCTTCCTTGTCCCGTTAAAAAATAATACAAAAATAAACCCTGTATTATTTTAATCCCTTGTAAAAAAAAAAAAAAATAATTGAAAATTGTATAAACATTTTAAAATCATTTATTTATTAAAAAAAAAATGTTTTGTTCAAAAATTTTGAAAACGGTTTTAAAAAGCTTCTCTGTTATCTGCGTGTCAGCTAAGAATGATTTTAGTATATTTATTGTGAAAACGTTTTTTATATATATATTGGAGGGGGGCCCTGCCAGGCAGCCCTATAAACATATAACAAAGCCGTGTTGGCTGCATACTGCTCCACATGCTGCCACCTGGTCCACAAATGGACCACTTAGAACCTAGAACTATAAGTGTGGGTTCAAGTTGTATTTATTGTGGACCAAAATGGTTGAATTAAGGTGGAGAAATGTCTTCTCAAAGACACAACCTCTCCAGCACATTAAAGTGGAGGTCCACACAAAAATGGAACCTCCGCTTTTTCGAACCCCCCCGTCTGGTGTCACATTTGGCACTTTTCAGGGAGGTGGGGTGCAGATACTTGTATAAAACAGGTATTTGCACCCACTTCCGGTCATAGACCCCCATGGTGGTTACGCCACTTTTCTCCCTGTCTTCTGGGAAACACACAGGTCCCAGAAGACAGCAGGGACCAGCGAGGACGTGCAGCATGACTCGCGTATGCGCAGTAGGGAATCGGGAAGTGAAGCTGCAACGCTTCACTTACTGATTCCCTCACCGAGGATGGCGGTGGGGGCAGCCGAGAGCCAAGTGATTGATCGGCTTCGGCTGCTGACATCGCAGGCCCCCTGGTCAGGTAGGTGTCTATTTATTAAAAGTCAGCAGCTGCAGTATTTGTAGCTGCTGGCTTTTAATATTTTTTTTTAGGCAGACCTCCGCTTTAAAGTGAAAAAATATATGTTTTGTCTTTTAGTAAGTTTTGTGTAGAATGGAGAGGGATTAGAACCACTGTCAGTTTTTATTGCTGTCTGTGTCCCTGTTATGTAAATGCATCCTCTCTATGTGTCCTGCTTACCAATAGCATCAAAAGTGAAAGTAAAAAATAAAGAAAATGCTCCAGAATCAGTAGAGATAAACAATGCCATCATTGGTTATATTGGGGGGGATAAGTCCCCATTGTTGGTACCAATTGGATAGGGTGACCAGACATCCCCTGTTTCAGGGGACAGTCTCTGGATTGAGGACACTGTCCCCAGACCAAGTCTGTCCCTGGTTTTGTCCCCAGATTGGATTTGAACAGGGACTGGGGAAATTTCAAAGACAGTGCAGAATAAGAAAAAAAAAAATCTGAATTACACACCTCCACTCCGCCGCTCCTACTAGCTTAGAGGGGGGGGGGGTGTATTTTTTTCCATTATCTGTGCCCCTTTCTGATGATCATGTGCTGGTCGGTGCAGAGGGAATATTTCTTCAGTTTCGGGTGCATGCCCATTCCGCTCCACTTCTGTTCTTCTGTCTTGGCTCAAGTCCCAGCCAAGTCCCTGGTGGAGGGATCTTGCTCCCCCACCCATCCAGTAGTAGCCAAGGCCCAGAGAGTGATTCTGACTTGACACGCTATGAGGCAGGCGGCGGTGGAGACGGGCATAGAGTCGCTGATTGCTGCTATTACTAGTAAAAAAAATATGTCCGCGGATTTCATTTTAAAATCTGGTCACCTTACAATTGGAAGAATAGCGTCCCATCATTGGTGTCAGTGGGAGGAATAGTGCCCCCCCACCACCATTGGAGCACAGGTGTGTGAGGAGGAGGGTGTGTCTGGAGCTGCTCCCTGTGGTCTGTGTGAGAAGGGAGTCGCCTGGAAATCTATCCCAGCTCTCCTGGCCCCTTTCTGGGGAAGCCATGGAGGGCAGCGGGGCCTCCCCTGCTGGAGGCTCTCAGCCATCTCCTGGGCCATCTGCTGACATGCCTGCCTCTGTGCATCCCGATCTGTGTACCCCTGGCGAGGATGAAGGATCGGCAGCCATTCGGGAGCGAGTGGTGGCCGGGATAAAAGTCCTGAACAGGGAGAGGGATAAGCTGTACAAGCTACGTGCGGAGCTGAAGCACCTGAGAAGGCAACGTGAGGGCTTACATAGCCAGAAACGCGATCAATGGATCCAGAGATCCAACTGGCCAAGGTCCGTGTGGACCACCAGGAAACCATCGTGGCCATAATGGAAGGAAGGGATGGTCTTTTCAAGGAAAAGTTCTCCAACGAAAGGAGGTTTGCGAAGGCAACAAAGATAGAGGTGGAGGAGGAGGAGACCCCCAGGGAGAGGTAAGCATCCCCATGTCTTCACAGGACTCAGGAGGCATGCTGAGGGTGATCCAGGGAATGGAGTCTCCTGTGCGGGGGGATCAGATGGTATTCAATGAGGAAGACATAACGGATGATGTACCTGATAAGGTAAAGCCAGCTAAGCCCCATGTTGTGGTTAAGACTGTGTTTGTAACATCTATGACTGATAATGTGCCCAATAATAAGACTGCCAGTCCTGTGTGCAGCAATGATGTGCCTGCTGAGGCTGCAATGCAGCAAGAGACACGCTTAGAAAATGACAATACTGTGAAGGAACTGCAAGTCCCAGCAGATCCCATTAACCCTCCTGCTGCTGAGACCAGAGCTGATTGCCCCACTGCTGCTCAGGACTCCACAGCACAACATCAGGAGACAGCTGGTACTGCAGCAGCAACAGTGACTGTTCCTGATGGGAATGTGTGTGTGGCTGATAAGAATCATCCCAGTTCAGATGGGATGGACAATAATACTAACTCTGTTCATACAGACAATGCACAACAAAATGTGACTTCAGTGTGGGGCATTGGCCCGGAGAAACCTTCTTTTGCTCAGGTGGTGCGCTCTGCTGCTGGTAGATCTGCCCCCAAGCAGGGTTTTCCTCTGCGGGCTACCACCTTGACCACCCCGGGATCTGGTCTGGGGTCTCTGGCTTCTGCTGGGGGTCCCAGACGCAATGTTGTCATCTTGAAATGGGAAGGTGGTGCAGTCCCCCCTGCAAGGTGTGCAGTGGTGGATTTAATCCTGGAGATGGGTTTTAGGGTTAATGATCTCTATGCCTTCATACATGTATCAGGGACACGGGATTATACTGTCAGTTTCACCAAGCCAGAGGGTCTTGACCTGTTCTGGGAGAGATATGAGGCTCGGTGCAGGTCAAGGCCCGAATGGGAAAGTCTGGCCCCAGTTGCAGTCTCACAGAGATCAACAGTGAAAAAGATTACAATCATCCTCACCAATGAGAGTGTCCTTGCCCGGGATCTGGAGGTTCGGTTGAGGAACTATGGGGGAGGTTTTGACCAAACCCAATAAAATACTAGATGAGCGTAAAATCTGGACTGGGGGATGGTTGGTAACGGTCAGGTTGGCCAGGGATGGGAATGTTGTCCGTCACCTGCCCTCTTCGGCTTTCATAGGGAGGGATAGGATGACCGTGTTCTACCCTGGTCAGCCGAAGCTGTGCCACCGCTGTGGAGAGAAGGGGCACCTTAGCTCCTCCTGTTCGGCCTTAATATGCTCAGTGTGTCGGGATCAGGGTCATATGGCCAAGGACTGCACCCAGAAGATCAGGTGCAACCTGTGCCTGTGCTTTGGCCACCCCTACAGCAGATGCCCTGAGGCTTGGCACAATATGGAGAAGGAGGTAGTGGATGAGATGTCAAGGCTGGAGGTTGAGGCCCCTAGTGTACCATCCTCTGCTGCGGTGACCGACCCCCTGGTCCTGCTCAGGATCCCTCCCCAGTTCCTGTGGCCACCCCCCCTGTGTCTGTAAGTACTCCTTCTGTATCTGTCTCCCCCCAGCCTACTGTACCCACTCCTTGTGTCAGAACCTTCTAAGTCTGTGTGCCCCCTGAGTCAGTTACCCCCCAGGAGTCTACCCCTCCTAAGTCTGATTCACCCCCTCCACCAGGAGTGGTAGCGGGTACTGAGAAGGTCGCTTGCTCTTCTGTGACGAAGTCTTCTGGGAAGGCTTAGGTATGGTCAACCCAGTTCTTTTCTTTTCACTGTTATTTCTCAAGTTTAATATTGGTAGTATGCTTGCAGTGGAACCTCCTGGATGGGCAGGCATATTTAGATCTTGGTTTAGGCCTTTTCTACGACTTTGGGAAGAAGGTGGCCAAGTGAAGAATCGCAGGGGTCATCGTGGTCAGCTACCAGCCTATGTAGCTCCGTGCCTGAAGTTACTGCGGCAGTGGCGATTGTCGGCTGAAGATCTCCGATCGGTTCCTAGGAAAGACCTTAGAGTCGAGTGTTGAGCAAAGTCTTGCATGACCCACTGGCCTTAAGGGATTGCCCAGGCCCAGTTTTGAGGGCGGGGTTGAGGCTGATTAATTTGGATAGAATACCTCCTAAATTTAGGGATCTGGCCTGGTTGTGCTTCCATGGAAAGCTCTATGTTAGGGGCAATTTGAAATTCCGCAGTGGGATGGATCGTAGCTGTCCTCGGGAGGAGTGTGCAGATGAGGAGAGACTATGGACCATTCTCTGCTTCATTGCCCTTTTAACATAGAAGTGTACAGACAGGTGGGGCGGGCGCTCGGTGTTCCTTTCCTCTCCAGGCTGGGTTATGCTGAGTGGATGTACGGAGCATTCAGTACCGGTGGAGGTTTTTGTTTGGATACACTTTTTTTAGTTAGCCTAGTGGTCCGTTATTTCACCTGGAACACACGGTGTCAGGTCAGCATTCGGCAAAAAATCCTTCCTGTTGAGGTGGTGGTGTATGACATTCTGCATAAGGTGGGGAAGATTCGGGGGCTTGAGAGAGACAAGCGGGGTCAGGGGGCTTGGCTGAAGTCATGGAGGGGTTTCAGGCCTCCCTGACTGCCAGGAGTCTCTTTCCCGGGTGTGGCTGTCTGTCTCTTATCACCCTATATTATTATTTTTGATGCATTTTTGATAAATGGCTGCGTACATAGGTGACGGGTTGTGCCTCTTAGGCCCTCTCTGCTGCTTTGTGTAAATAGTAGGGTTGTCCCGATACCGATACTAGTATCGGTATCGGGTCCGATACCGAGTATTTGCGGGAGTGCTTGTACTCCCGCAAATACCGCCGATGCCTAATCCGGATACTTTTTTTTTTTTTTTTTTCGGAGTGGGGGCGGAATGGGGGCGGAGAGAGGGCAGAGAGTGGGCGGAAAGGGGGCGGGAACCGATCGCAGAGGAGACTGAGGGGGCAGCGAGGAAGGCGGACTGGAGGCGGAGAGGAGGCGGAGAGGAAGCGAAGAAGAAAGCGGAGAGCAGAGCAGTCCCCAGGTATGTATAAAATCACACTGGATCATTGGAGAGCTGCTTCTGCTGCCGCTGCCCGCCGCCGTCTAGCTGTTCGGCGCTTAAGCCAGGGAACATAACAGCTTTCATTTGAATAGCTGCTGTTCCCTGCCGCGCGTCGTCATGTCATGCCCCCCCCCCCCTTGTCGGGCGCTTTTCCCAGGATTGGACAGGTGATCTGTCTATCAAAGTGCCCGGACAAGGGGAGGGGCCATGACGACGCGCGGCAGGAACAGCAGCTATTCAAATGAAAGCTGTTATGTTCTGCTGAGCGCCGAACAACTAGACGGCGGGGGAGACATAACTGCATATGATGGGGGAGACATGGCTTCATATGGGGGGCAGACATGACTGCATATGAGGGGGGAATTATGGCTGCATTTGGGGGGAGACATGGCTGCATATGGGGGGGACTGCATATGAGGGGGAGACATGGCTTCATATGGGGGGCAGACATGACTGCATATGAGGGGGGAGTTATGGCTGCATTTGGGGGGGAGACATGGCTGCATATGGGGGGGAGTCATGACTGCATATGGGGGGGAGTCATGACTGCATATGAGGGGGAGACATGGCTTCATATGGGGGGGGAGACATGACTGCATATGAGGGGGGAGTTATGGCTGCATTTGGGGGGAGACATGGCTGCATATGGGGGGGACACAAGGCTGCATTTGGGGCGCATTGCTGCATTTAAAAAAAAGTATCGGTATTCGGAATCGGCGAGTACATAAAAAAAAGTATCGGTACTTGTACTCGGTCCTAAAAAAGAGGCATCGGGACAACCCTAGTAAATAGTTTTGTAGTACTGTTTTGGTAGTGGTGTATAGTGTATATATTGTATATATTCTGACCCTGGATGTGTATTGCTTGGATTTATGTTTGAAGTTTTGTACTATAGTTATGTTTTTTACTTTTGTATAAAATTGGTTGCTTGATTCTTTTTAATAAAAGATCAATAGTGCCCCACCCACCATTGGAGCACAGGTGTGTGAGGAGGAATGTGCCTCTGAAGCTTCTGCCTGTGATCCGTGTGAGAGGAGAGTTGTGTCGAAATCTATCCCAGCTCTCCTGGCCATGGAGGGCAGCGGGGCCTCTCCTGCTGGAAGCTCTCAGCCATCTCCTAGGCCATCTGGTGACATTCCTTTCTCTATACAAGCCAATCTCTCTACCCCTGGTGAGGATGAAGGCTCGGAAGCCATTCGGGAGCGAGTGGTGGCCGGGATAAAGGTCCTAAACAGGGAGAGAGATAAACTCTACATGCTGAGAGCAGAGCTGAAGCGTCTGCGAAGACAACGTGAGGGCTTACATAGCCAAAAATGCGGATCCATGGATCCAGAGATCCAATTGGCCAAGGTCCATGTGGACCATCAGGAAACCATTGTGGCCATGCTGGAAGGAAGAGATGGGCCTTTTAAGGAAAAGTTTGGAAATGACAGGCGGTTTGGAAGGATGACAAAGATAGAGGTGGAGGAGGAGGAGACCCCCAGTTCTGCCCCCTGCCCCCCAGGGAGTGATAAGCAGCCCCATGCCTTCCCAGGACTCAGGAGGCATGCTGAGGGCCATCCAGATAATGGAGTCTCCTGTGAGGGGGGGATCAGCTAGTATTTAACGAGGAGGACATAACAGATAATGTGCTTGATAATGTAAAACCTGCCAAATCCCATGTTGTGCATAAAACTGTTTTTGTTTCTTTCAACACCGTGACTGATAATGTGCCCAGTGACAATCAGACTGTTAAGCCTATATGCAGCAAGAGCTACTTTATAAAAAATTACATTTCTGTGGAGGAACCACAAGTGTCAGCACAACCCATTAACGCTCCTGTTGCTGAGACCAAAGCTGTTTGGCCCACTGCTGCTGAGGACTCTACAGCGCAGCATCAGGAGACGGCTGGTACTGGAAATAGCAATTGTGACTGTTCCTGATGGGAAATTGAAAATTGATGTGACTGAAAATCCCCCCGGTACCAGTGTTATGGACAATTGTCTTGCTACAGATCCTGGACAAAAAGTGGGGGTGGTGGCGCTGTCGCTGATGTGTTGTATAACTAGCCCGATATATAACCACTCGGTTGATATATAGGTTCTATTAGGGCAACATTCCCTGTGTTAAATATCTGCCTGATGATTATGATGGTGAGTATGTTACTCTGGATTACAGACAAAAGATGTATGTCGGTGTTGCTACATAACATGAGTATAAAATGCAAAGTATACTATAGGTGGATAAGATGTCCACACCCTGCTTACCACAGTAAGAAAATTGTGGTTAAAAACCTTTACAAAGCCTAGTTCACATATACATATGAGCTAAGTCCCGTAATCAAATGAAAGAAAGCAGTAAGTACAGGTGGTGTCAAAAAGACATAAACGCATATAATACAAAAGTCCATAAAGCAGATATAATTAAGTTTGTAGTGAAGAGTTCAGGGTGCACCTATGTGAGTAGGTGATCTTAACAATGCATCAGGTGTTAACTCGCAGTGGGTCCGGTGCTCCCCCTTGTGGATCCCCACTCACCAGAAGCAATAGTCCCTGCAGGGGTAGAGTGCGTATCAGACGGTCAGTTGTTCCTTGGTGCCGTTGTTTCCTTGTCCACAGTTCCTGGTGGGTATTCTTGATGCAGGTGTTCAAGTATGGTTAACTGTCAGGTTTCCTCCTAGATAGGTGTAGGCATAGCAAATACACTGCACTGGAAGAGTCCGTGGGCTGTTCTCCCCAGCATGGGAACGGCGTGCGTTCCAAGCGCAATCAGCTGGTTACCCGGAAGTGCGTGTAGGAGTACGTGTATCCGCTTTACGTACGTTTCGTGTTTGGGATCTGGTCTTGGGTCTCTGGCTTCTGCTGGGGGTCCAAGATGTAATGTAGTCATCCTCAAATGGGAAGGTGGTGCCATCCCTCCAGCACGGCGTGCAGTGTTAGATTTGATCCTGGAAATGGGTTTTGGGGTAAATTACTTGTATGCCTTTATACATGTGGCTGGGACACGAGATTATACGGTCAGCTTCACCAAGCCAGAGGGTCTTGACCTGTTCCTGGAGTGATATGAGGCTTGGTGCAGGTCAAGACCTGAATGGAAGAGTCTGGCCCCAGTTGCGGTTTTTCAGAGGTCAACGGTGAAAAAAAAAATCACAATTTTCCTCACTAATGAGAGTGTCCCTCCTCGGGATCTAGAGGTTTGGTTAAGGAATTACGGAGAGGTTTTGACCAATCCCAATAAATTACTCGATGAGTGTAACATCTGGACTGGGGGATGGTTGGTAACAGTCAGGTTGGCCAGGGATGGGAATGTTGTCTGTCACCTGCCCTCCTCAGCTTTCAGAGGGAGGGATAGGATGACTATTTTTTATACCCTGGTCAGCCGAAGCTGTGCCACCGATGTGGAGAGAAGGGGCATTTGAGCTCCTCCTGTTCAGCCTTGATGTGTTCAGTGTGTCGGGATTAGGGTCATATGGCCAAGGACTGCACCCAGAAGATCAGGTGCAACCTGTGCCTGCGACTTGGCCACCCCTACATCAGATGTCCTGAAGGCTGGCACAATAACGAAGTCTTGTGGAAAGACTTCAAAGAAAACAAGAGATGAGGGCATCTCTGAGGCTGACCTGCAGTACCTGGAGGAGAGAAGGAAGGTTGGGAGGCGGAAGAAGCAGGCGGTGAAGACGGAAAGCTCCGGTGCCCGTCTCCAACCGTCATAGGTCCTCTAGGTGGGATATTTCCTCATCCGGAGCTTCTTCGGAGCGAAGTTCTGATTCCAAAATGGAGTTTGAGGCGGCCTCAAGAAAGAGAGAGGCTTCTGGTGATGAGCAGCAGAGGGGAGCTAAGAGGCAATCCACCAAATAACCCAAACGGCAGTTCCCCATCCGTTAAAAGTGGTGACCATAAATGTCGCCAGCATTAAGTCAGTGAGAGCTTGTTCTATGGCCTTCTTTTTGTTCAGCCAGTTAGATGCTGAAATCTTATTTTTGCAAGAGACTAGGCTCACCTCCTTAGCAGATATTCATATGGCCAAGAGATAGTGGAGGTATGATCCACCTTACTGGTCTCTTGCGGGCGAGCCTTACGGCGGTGTGGCAGTGTTGTTTAAAACCGACATGGTAACTGTCCGGGAGGGTTATTGAGGTGGAGATTGGGAGATGTATGGTCTTAGACATCCTTGTGGGAGGGCAGGACCTGTGCCTAATTAATATTTATGGGCCGCACACAAAGTGGGACAGGAAATGCCTTTTTACAAGGATCAAGCCATTTCTTTTTACATCCCGGCAAGTGGTCTTTGGAGGTGACTTTAATACAGTAACTAGGCCCAAGGACAGGAAGAACTTCAAGGACAGGCTGGGATATGATAGCATTTTTTTTAAATAGTATGGTTAGGGATGCTGGTCTTGTGAATGTGCACATTAAGCACCTCCGGGATGACATGGGTTCACCTCTTACCGTGGTAATAGTCAAGAGTAGGAGAGACAGTTTTTTTTAAGGAAACCTCTGTTTTCTCACCCCTAGTGTTGCAGGCAGTAGAATTTTCTGATCACTGTAAGCTACCTGTTGTCTTGAATGCTTCAGACGCCCCTCAGAGGGGAAAGGGCATCTGGAGATTGAATTTGGCTGTACTCAAGGAAGAACATGTTAGACAATCCTTTTGAGGAATTCTTTCAGGCACAGGTGACCATCCTGGACTTTTTGGTCAGCTCCCACCACTCAGCCTTGCTGCTACAAAAGAGGATCGCTGGATTCTTCAGGGGCCTAGCCAATAGAAAACAGTTTAATACATGACCTACCAACATTTCGGAGGAAGCTGGATATTCTTGTCTCGAGAGGAGGAGATCCTGGGGCAATCTCTGAAGTGAAACTCCTTCTCAGCAAGTGTCAATATGACTTGCATGCATCTTTGGTTCCGGAGAGGGACAATGAGAAGTACCACTCGCCTGATCCTTACCAGAACTGCAAACAAGGTGTAGCTGTTAAAGCGGTTGTTGGCCTTAAGGACAGTACAGGTTCCATGACACAGTCCAGGTCAGGGATTCTGGAGGTCGCGAGGTCCTTTTATGCCGACCTTCTTGGGAGGAAAGAGCTTGACCGTGACAAGATGGAAAGCTTTTTGGACTCTTCTCCAGGTCTAAATGGTGGAGATGTTCCATTGATGAATTTGACAGAGGAGATCACAGTTGAAGAGGTGATGAGGGCAATTGAACAACAGCTTGCCATCAAAAAGTCGCCTGGACCGGAAGGTTTGACGGCTGAATTTTACAAAGCCTTTAAGTCTATTCTGGCCCCACATTTGGTAAAAGTTTTTAACAGTTGCCTTGCTGAGGGGGTGCTTTCCCCTTCCATGAGGCACTCGGCTGTGGTTCTTCTTTCAAAGGGTAAAGATCCTTTGACGATTGAGAATCGACGCCCCATCAGCCTTCTTAATGTTGATAGAAAGATACTGGCAAAGATATTTTTCTGGTCTTTATCGTCAGTAGCAGAGTCTTTGCTTTCTTGCCATCAGCACTGTTCGGTCCAGGGTAGGAGCACCTTCACAGCGGTGTTGGCTGTCCAGAAGGCCTTGGAGAGGTGCAGGGCTGCAGGCTGGGGAAAGTATTTGCTGACATTGGATCAGGCAAATGCTTTTGATCGTTTTAACCATGAGTACCTGTGGTTGCTTCTTAGTAATCAGGATCAGGAAAAGAGTGAAGTTTTCTGGATGGGAAAGGAAAGTGAGGGGTTTGATCTCCCGTAGACCTTTCCAGTGCCCCAGGAAAGAATTAAAACGCAGCGATTATGACCTCAAAAACTGGGAAGGCAGACTGGAAATTGCCAATACTAAGGTGGTCAGCTGGAAGAGATGGAAGTTACAGTATCTATGAGGGAAAGGTTTGATCTGATCAAAACTTACCTGATTCCAATCTTCTTGTATGTCAGCTTTGTCTGCATCTTGCCAGTGTCTCTCTATGCTAGGGTCAGTAGCGTGTTCTTCCAGATGCTGTGGGGGAACAGACTCAACCCCATCAAGAGGAATGTAATCTACCTATCCAGGAGGGAGGGTGGCTTAGGTATGGTCAACACAGTTCTTTTCTTTTCACTCACTGCTTTTTCTCAAGTTTAACATTGGTAGTATGCTTGCAGTGGAACCTCCTGGATGGGCAGGCATATTTAGATTGTGGTTTTGCCCTTTTCTACAGAAGAAGGTCGCCAAGTGAAGTATCGCAGGGGTCATCGTGGTTAACTACCAGCCTATGTCGCGCCGTGCCTGAAGTTACTGCGGCAGTGGTGATTGTCGGCTGAAGTTCTCAGATTGTTTCCGAGGAAAGTCCTTAAAATAGAGTCTTGAGTGAAGTCTTTCATGACCCACTGGCCTTAAGGGATTGCCCAGGCCCAGTTTTAAGGGCGGGGTTGAGACTGATTAATTTGGATAAAATATCCCATAAATTTAGGAATCTGGCCTGGTTGTGCTTCCATGGGAGGCTCTATGTTCGGGGCAATTTGAAATTCTGCAGTGGGATGGATCGTAGCTGTCCTCGGGAGGCGTGTGCAGATGAGGAAACTATGGACCATTTTCTGCTTTGTCGCCCCTTTTAACATAGAGGTGTACAAACAGGTGGGGCGGGCACTTGGTGTTCCTTTCCTCTCCAGGCTGGTTTATGCTGAGTGGGTGTACGGAGCATTCAGTACCGGTGGAGTTTTTTCTTTTAATACACTTTTTTTAGTTAGCCTAGTTGTCCGTTTTCACCTGGAACGCACGGTATCAGGTCAGCATTCGGCAAAAAAAAAAACTTCCTGTTGAGGTTGTGGTGTATGTCATTCTGCATAAGGTGGGGAAGATTGGGAGCTTGAGAGAGACAAGCGGGGTCAGGGGGCTTGGTTTAAGGCGTGGAGGGGTTTCAGGCCTCCCTGGCTGCCAGGAGTCTCTTTCCCGGGTGTGGCTGTCTGTCTCTTATTACCCTAGATTGTTATTATATTTTGATCGATTTTTGATAAATGGCTGCGTACATAGGAGACGGGTTGTGCCTCTTAGGCCCTCTCCGCTGCTTTATGTAAATAGTCCACTAACATTTTTTTTTTAGAAAACTATGTATATATTGTATATATTCTGAACCTGAATGTGTATTTCTTTGTTTCCTGTTAAAGTTTTGTACTATGGTAATCTCTCCCAGCCTCATGGCACCTTTCTGAAGAAGCCATGGAGGCCAGCAGGGCCTCTCCTGCTGGAAGCTTGCAGCCATCTCCTAGGCCGTTCAGTGACACGCCTGCCCCTGTACAAGCCGATCTCTCTCCCCTGGTGAGGATGAAGGCTTGGAGGCATTCGGGAGCGAGTGTTGGCCGGGATTAAGGTCCTAAATAGGGCGAGAGACAAGCTCTACAAACTGAGAGCGGAGCTGAAACATTTATGGAAGCAGCGTGAGGGCTTGCACAGCCAGAAACGTGGGTCGATGGATTCAGAGATCCAACTGGCCAAAGTCCGGGTGGAACACCAGGAAGGAGACCATTGTGGCCATGATGGAGGGCAGACATGCACCTTTCAAAAAAAAAGTTTGCAATGACAGGTTTGCAAGGATGACAAAGATGGAAGGGGAGAGGAGGAGACCCTCAGTTCTGCCCTCCTGCCCCCCAGGGAGAGGTAAGCAGCCCCATGCCTCTCCCAGGACTCAGGAGGCATGCTGATGGTAATCCAGTTAAATGGAGACTTATGTGCGGGGGGGGGATCAGCTTCATGATGAGGACATTACTGATAATGTGCCTGACAAGTAAAGCCTGTCAAGTCCCATGTGGTGGATAAAACAGTTTTTGTACCATCTAGTACCATGACTGATGCTGATAATGTGCCCAATGACAACCAGGCTGCTAACTTTATGTGCAGCAATGTTGTACCTGCTGATGCTGCAGTGCAGCAAAAATTGCATTTAAATATTTAATTTCTGCAAAGGAACTACAAGTCCCAGCCTATTAACCCTCTTTTATCAGAGTCCAAAACTGTTTGCCCCAAAGCTGCTGAAGACTGTACAGTTCAGCTTCAGGAGACACAAAGGAGTGTGCACAGGGTGTGCCAAGGCACACCCTAATCACTCCCTGAAGTGCAGATTCCCCTTGCTGCCCGGTGTCCCCTCCCACAGCATGGCTAACTTTCCTCCTCTTCCATTGGCTACTGCAGTGGGCACACATAGATGATATTTCAGGAAGAGTAGGGGAAGGGGTAATGTCATTTACCGGCCCCTTTTCTTTCTGAATGAACACAGTGAGAGATCCGTACCATGTTTTTGATCTTTCAGGTGCACACCCTAATGCAACAGGCTGCGCACACCTATGAGGAGACAACTGGTATTGCTGTAAAAACTGTGACTATTCCTGATGGGAAATTGAATGTGTGTGTTACTGACAGCAACTGTCCCAATGCAGGTGTGATCAACAATCCTACCAACTCAGTTCAAGCAATTAATAATAGTAGTAATGTACAGACTAATGTTTCATCAGTGTGGGGCCTTGGCCCTGATAAGCCTACGTTTACTGAGGTGGTACGCTGTGCCCCTGGTAACTCCACTTCCAAGCGGGTTTTCCCCCTGCGACCTACCACTTTGAGCACCCCAGGATCTGGTCTTGGGTCTCTGGCTTCTGCTGGGGGTCTGAGACGAAATGTAGTGATTATTAAATCGGAAGGTGGTGCAAACCCTCCAGCATGGCGTATGGTGGTGGATATGATTTTGGAGATGGGTTTTGGGGCAAATGACCTGTATGCCCTAATACATGTAACCCAGTTATTTTCCCTTCACTGCTATTTCTCAAATTTAACATTGGTAATATGCTTGCAGTGAAACCTCCTGGATAGGTAGGCATATTTAGATCTTAAGGATTAGCTTATTATTAATACTGTTGACAGTTTTCTAGCACCCTTCATGGGATTATAGGCAGGATGCCCGGACATACCAAAAAACTTAAGACCACACCTAAATTACTCTTTCAATTACTTTAATAATAAATAAATAACTCATAACATTTATAATATATTTACAATTTTATTTTTATTTTTTATTGATAACATTTGGATAAAATTTGGCCGCGGCATCACTATTGGATTTAAATAGTATAAAACCATTAACTCAGAAACACATATTCACATTACTCAACCAGATTGTTCAAACTAAAATACAGCTCAGCCACTATGACTCGAGCTGAATATGAAATGAACTTAAAATAATTCAACTATCCCCACAAGACAGAACGAGTTGCCTCAACCCTGACTGTCACAAAACCCCCCAACCGCGGCTTGCTCAATACAAATATTCAGTATGTCCAGGCCTATTTCCGAAAGGTGCACTCCATCACATCTGTAAAGACCTGCAATACCACCCTCGAGGTCCATATGTCTATAAGAGAAACTCAAATCTGGAGACATGAATTTCTCTATAGCTCCGTTAACCCTCTTCCGGACTTTCTCGAAAGGCCTCAGAACTGCCGATTCTAACCACCGTAATCTAGGGATAATTTCCGAAAAAACTATCACGAGATTCGGACAAGATTCTTTGAGGATACGAATCGTATCCTTAATGCTAAAAACAAGATCCATTGTTCTCATCTGACCTATATCATTTCCACCTAAATGTAAAATAAGAATTTTGGGCTCTGGGTATGACAGTAACAGAGAAATAAACTCAAACAAAAGTTCCTCCCAACACATACCCCTTCTACCAAACCAGAAAACTTGAAAATTCTGTGGATCTAATCCCAAATTTGATGTATAATACCTTGCAGACGCCCGCTGCTGTGCCCAGTAAACGAAAGAGTGTCCAATGATCCAGACCACTCCTGGCACACCTAAAATGATTAAAAAAGAATATTAGGATGCACATAAAGCTTAAATGCATCGGATTTCCATCTACCCAGAGATTTAATACCATTCGAACCCAAACCCAGTTGAGCCGCTTCAGTGGCAGCCCCAATCCTGAATAAATGTGAGGAAATACGCAAAGAACCTAAATTCAAAAATTTGCAACATCTAGCCAATACCATGTTAAATTGAAAAATAGTGAGAGGGGAAGAATCTTCGTGAATGAACAGCACCCCCCCCCCCCCCCTGTTTCAGGGCGCTGGGATAAATAAGCCTCCAATCTGGCCACTGGGCAAATCTCTGATGTTGGACAAGGCACCAGATGCAACTACGTCTCCCTGCCCAAACGGTCAGTTTTGCTGGACCTAATAAATTTTTTTAAGCCAGACTTGTTTAAAATAATATGCTGTAATAATAAACCAGAAATGTTCCTCCTGCTTTTGGACACCAATTCGGAAATACGAAGTGCTGAAAAAAAGGCTAAAGTAAAAACAGCCTTAAAAAGAATTGCCTCGAAAAATGAAGAACATACTGAGACAGTACTGGTGCAAAGCGAAGCCAACAGAGCAGGGGATATGGGACATCTACCATCAACATTATAATGAGCTTTTTTGTAACCCTTCAATGACTGCTGTACAGAAAAATAAGATAAACAAGAAATCATATTATTTAATTTCTGAAAAAACGAAATACCACATAAAATCTTTAAGATATACGACCAAGAATAATTTCTTGCCATTAACGATTCTAAAAAGGATAATACCATAAATTCTGACGTATCCATAACATTTGTGTTTTTAGCATCTAAACCAGGGCTTTTTTTCTCAGAAAATAGGTGCAGGAACTCAACCACGACCCGTTCAGATTTCACAAACAGTAGAAGGGTCTTAAATGGGCATTAAATACCAGAATTGCATTACATACAGTGTGCAGAGTTCAGGGGGTTACAAAGCAGTCACTTGTAAACACAGAAACCAGACTTCTGTGTTCACAAGTGATTGTGGTGAGCGGGCACCAAAGGGTCTGAGCCAAAGGTGGTGGAACTGAGTTCCACCAAGTTCCCCCAGAAAAAAAGCCCTGATCTAAACATTGGATCCAAATCAACCATGAAGATTTATAGCTGGACCAAGAGGTCGCAGCCAAAGATTTAGCAATGTTTTCAGAAACTAGATGATGTCCCATAACCGAGCAGGTTATCCGCAGTAGGTAGCAGGGAGAAAAAACGCTCCATCTGCGAACGAGAAAGGGAATCAACCACCTTGTTTACCTTACCTGGAATGTACTTTGCCTTAACCCATATATTCAGACAAAGGCACTTGTAAACCAAGTAACGCAGTAGAGCAATCACTGGCGGAGATTTGGAAGTTAAACAGTTCACCGCAAACAACACACCTCTGTTGTCCGTACTAAACAGCAGTCTCTTGTTTGCAAAATTATCTCCCCAAATCTCCAACGCAACCACAATGGGGAACAATTCCAGGAGGACGATGTTTTTGCAGAAACCCTTACTTACCCAACCTGAAGGCCAGCCAGCAGCGCACCAATGATTTCCCCAGACAGCTGCAAAACCCACAGATCCAGCCGAATCCGTAGATAAGCAGAAATCCTCACCCAGTACAAACTCATCCTGCCAAAAAGTTCTCCCGTTGAATTGGAGAAGGAATTTTTGCTAGACTAACAAATCTTCCTTCAATTCCACCGTCAGCCGAACATGAGCCAAAGGGTTCCCTACTCCAGACATTGCCAGATATAATCGCCTGGAAAATACCCTTCCCATAGGCAAGACCCGCGTGGCAAAGGCCAATTGCCCCAATAAAGACTGTAAATCTTTTAAAAGAATCTTCTTGCTCCTAATACAGGACAGAAGAAGAGTCTTTAATTTTAGGATTTTTTCAAAGGGCAATCTAAACTCCTGTTTTAAAGTATCTATGGTAATATCCAAAAACTCTATACAAGCACAAGGATACACAGTTTTCTCTGCCGCCAATGGGATTCCAAAATGTGAGCAAATTTCCATAAATTGTTTCAATAAATCCATACAATGTGATGAACCAGAGAGGCCTATGAATAAGAAATCATCCAGATAATGTAGCAAGAATGGGGATCCAAAAATGAAGCAAATTTCTCGAAATAGAAGCGTGACAAGGAACATCCCATTGGCAAACAGCGGTCAAAATAAAAACGACCCTGAAACTGGAATCCCAATGAGTTAAAACCACTGGGGTGTATTGGCAAAAGCCTAAAAGCAGCTTTCACATCTGCTTTGGCCAGCAACACCGAACCACCCAGGGCTCTAATTTTTTGTATAGCCTGATCAAATGAAGCGTAGGATACCGAAGTCAAATCCCCATCTATCTGGTTATTCAAAGAAGAACCTGATGGAAAAGATAGATGGTGAATTAACCTGTATGTACCGGGCTCCTTTTTAGGAACTAAACCTAATGGAGACAGGCGGAAATCAAAAAAAGGGGGCTTGAACAAAAGGGCCCGCAATCCTTCCTAATGCAATTTCGGAATCTAATTCCTCCTCAACAATATGGGGAAAATCAGAAACTGATTTTAAATTATTTACCATTGCAACACCTGAACCGTTAAACTGCAGGATTAAAAAACCTTCAGTGAAACTTCTAATGAGAAGCTCCGCTGTCTGACGTTTTGGATACTGATGTAGCCATGGAAGCATTCTTTCCAGTTGCTTTTAAGAAAAAATTCCCTCTGGGGCTGCTGTTGATTGGATGAGAACCACCGCAAAGAGCACACTAATGCCTGTATTTATACGTATTGGGCCATCTGCACTGGCTATCATTGAAAGAAAAACATACACCTTTTCTATACGTAGCAGTAGTCATATTGTTAACATTACCTGAAATCCCTCTGGGCACCGACGGCTTCTGTGAAAGGAATAAATTTAACCATAGACCCACATCCTTAGAACCCCATTGCAAACCAGGGTAAACTGCTAACTTGTGCCGAAAAGCCTCGTCATAAGCAAACCAGGCGAAACCAGAGAAACTTTCATAAGCCTCTTGTATGATATCTATATGCTGAAAAAGCCCCAGACTTTTCTCCGGGAATTTATCACATAATACACTTGCAAAAATACAAAACCCCTGCAGCCAGTTCGAGAATGTTTTATATGGAACAAACCTACGACTATCATCCTCTAAAAGCAGATAAGGCTGACAAGTTAAAGATTCTTTTGCAGAGGGCAATAAAGAAAAAAATTCAATGAATTCCCCCCTTTCAAATCTTTTCCTTTACTGCTGAGGTGAGATGAAAGCCCAATGGGGATAAAAAACAAGGCATTGTCTCCTTCATGAAACTTTCATGGACCCCCACTGGAGGAGGAACAGGAACACTTGTAAGGGGCCCAGGTGCTTTTACAGGAAACGACCCCCCCCCCCCCCCCGCTGAGGAGATTTTGTCAGCCGACCAGACTACTGGAGCAGGCTCAGATGAAGCAGGGGTAGGACCATTTACTCCCAAAACCTTATTTCGCATCTCAGAAAGAAAACTAGCAAATTTATTAGACAATTCATTAAACAAATTAAAATGTGGCTCACCTGCAGCTATTCCGGCCTCAGCCCGGACCTGCTGCTGTTGTGCACAAAGCACTGGAATGGGACCAGCTGCTTCTACAATCCACTGCCCTTATCGGGGGCTCCTGTGCAAATCTTGCCAATCACATTGCAGGAACCCGGGATAACTAAAAATAACTGTCCCCGGCCGGAGCAGTG
Organism: Rana kukunoris; assembly: GCA_029574335.1. Taxonomy (NCBI): domain Eukaryota; kingdom Metazoa; phylum Chordata; class Amphibia; order Anura; family Ranidae; genus Rana; species Rana kukunoris. Next base: position 110,926 of record JAJQKJ010000270.1, on the reverse strand, counting down.
TGTGGGGACCGCTGCAGAGGCGTTGATCTAAGCATTCCTTTCCTCCAGGAGGGGAATTAGGATGAGCTGCATTTCCAAACACACCAACAGTGGTCTGCCATCTAAACACCTGCTTTTTCTGATAGCCACCTACATCCCTAAGGAGACGATTTTCTCCTTTTTTATCTCCCATTTCCTGTTTGGATCAACCTGGTATGAGGATTCAACTATATTGAAAACTTTGGCTGTTTCCTTGCGAGGATTCATTTTGAGGATTCATCTTTATTGAACACCCTGGCGACCCCTGGGTCATCCACAGGAAGATCTGCACTGGTACAGTGACCGGGTATCCAGCCCATTCAAGCTCAAGGGACCCCCCACCGTATGGTGAGTTGTGGGTCTACAGCAGTCGGTAAGCGTAGCCATTCCAATTTTACCTTACACCTGCTATACAGGAATGTGGAGTCTTACAGGAATGTGGAGTTTTAGAAGAAGTGTATGATACTGACCAGCACTAAGAGTCCCCTTCTGGTTCTAATTGGAATAAGATACATACAACCCTCAGATGCTGTAGTGTTATCCAACAGAGGACAATATTATTATTTCAGATATATGTATATATTTATATACATCTATTTTTGTATTTGGACTGTTTAGTAGATTATGGTTATTCACAATCTAACACTGGAATAGTCCATTTTCACTATTAGGTTTGCACATTGCTTGTAATATTGACAATATTGTTATTTTGGTATATATTACCTATTGTGAATAGTTTTATTTTTCCGGTGGGGACTGACACTCCCACATAACCGGTTTTTTATTTATTTAGATTCATCACTTATTTGTGTTGGGCATTCCTACCGTGGGATACCTCGGTTTAATTGGCGCTGCACTTTTTTCACAATCCACTGCCCTTGGTCCTGCTGCTTTGAAATTGCCCCCTGCAGGCTGTCACGCTGGGTCTTCCCCTGATTCGCTGCTGCCGCTGCCTTCATAGGAGATGGTGTCCTCCCGGTCCGTCGCACTGAAACCGCTGCACCGTCATCCGGACCTCCCCCGGCTTCCCGAATGGGCACCTTGCTTCTTCGTTCTCGCTGCCGGCTCCGCCTTCTTCAACGACTGACTCGGACTGGAGGATGGGCTGAACCGCGTACGCAAAGTGCGCCGCCTCATCGCCGCAAGCTCCTCCTCTTCTTCCAAAGCCGCCGACGAAACCGAGGCCCGACCTGGAAACGGAAACTCCATGCGTGGCTTTACCTCTTACTCATCCGCAGCGATGGCTTCCACATATATCTCCGGCTGCATCTCCACGTCTCCTCCGGCCTCTCCTGATCCTTGACCCGACGGTAGGTCTAAACACTTCAGCTCTGCTGAAATGGTCCCCTCAGGAGCGGCTGGCCATGGACCCCCTCAGACAGCTCCTTAAATAGGGATTTTAAGATTCCAGAAGTTTCTAAAATGTCATATGACACTAGCTGCCCTATCAGGTACCCTAAAAAGCCTACATTTTCCCCAGTAACCCAGCTAACTGAACCAATCACTACCCTTCCCGCCTAAGAAACCTAATGACCTATCCTGGCCCTAGAATTTCCCTTAGCAACAACTGCCATCCACCAATCCCTGCTGTTACATAAAAAAGAATGTAGGCAGGGAGATATCAATCGAGGACACCACATCCCATAATGTATAGAGAATGGAAAGGTGGGGAAGGTGGGGTAGCAAGCCCCGGGACTTTAAACGGTGTCCAAATGAATAAATAAACAAGTATTAAGAAAAATATACAAAATTTATTATAATTTATACATACAAAAATTGACATAACAATGTTTTGAATAAAATAACCAAGTGATGGTCCATGACGAACCAATGTGGCTCACACTGAGGGCCACTGAAGTCCCTATGCTTGACTGTTGCCCAACATGTTTCGCCCAGGGCCGGGCTTCATCAGGGGCTAAACATTATTTTATTCAAAACATTGTTATGTCAATTTTTGTATGTATAAATTATAATAAATTTTGTATATTTTTCTTAATACTTGTTTATTTATTCATTTGGACACCGTTTAAAGTCCCGGGGCTTGCTACCCCACCTTCCCCACCTTTCCATTCCCTGCTGTTACATGTTTGTCTTGTCAAGTTCATTCGTCTGTCTGTGGTAGTCATACCCACAGCCTGGTAACAATCAGATCTCATATATCTGCACCTTACGATTTTTGATGTTTTTATACCTATGGATTTATTTTAGGAATAAAATCTTTATATTTTGCTTAAAAATCTTGATCTATTTTTTGTTGTTAAAAAGTAACCTCTTTTCCTTCCTGGTGTTCTATGACCAGGTACCTCCCCCCCTTGTTTCCCTATATGTTTATGGTTACTACAACACCAACACATTAGGTGAATGATCAATTACTGCCTTTTTTTATGTACTTGGCCATGCAATAGTGCTTTGGCTTGCCCCTTCCCCCTTTTTTCCTGTTTATTTTTACTTATGTGATCAACCTATAGGGTCACTTCATGCAAGCCCACAACCTTAATTATATAGTACAGTTATCAATAGGCTTAGGCCCCTTTCACACTTAAACGACTTGTCCCATGATTTTGGACTGCAAAATGGTATGACAAGTCATTCTCTATTATTTTCAATGACTACCATTCATACTGGCGCGATTTTAAGTAGTGCCGACTTCAAAGTAGTCCTTGCACTACTTTGGTCCGATTTTGATGCCACTTACACAGGCATATATTAAAATTGCGGCCGCGGCAAAATCGCACGACTTTGAAGTCGTACAAGTGTGAAAGGTGTCTTAGTAGTGTGTTTCCTGGGGAATGGCCTTTATGCTAGGAGATGACATTGACCAGGAAATTAGGATCGCATTTCAGAAAGACACACCCCAAGCATTAAATCAGGATGATGAAATTAAAATCAAATTCAAGGAACATAAAAAGCTCCTAATTAGATATCTTAATCGTAAGTGGGATGTGTCCTCTCTTGAGAAAAATAAAAGGTAAATCTTGTGCCAAAAATTGGGGGGGGGGGGGTTTCTCTTGAAACCTATATTTCACATCGAATAGTCACTAGAGGTCTGAGAGACCGGATTATTCCATCAGAACATTTACACACAGATCGATTCTTACCTAAATGGAAGGAACTATGCATTAATCATGGACTGGCGGTTATGGGGTTAATTGTTCATGAAGAAAAAATCCAATTAACCGCCATACAAGAACAAATAGAGGATAGTGGCCGTGGTTTAGAGGTCCTAAAAGAATTAGAAGAGTTTACAAAACAAAACGATATACTCAGAAAGGAGAGTGATGATTTTTAAATGTAATTGTACTTTTTCAAACAAAGTAAATTCTGGCAGGACATAGCAGACTTTGAAAAGGATGAGGTGTTTGATGTAACTATCCAACGTGGTTGTAGTAAGTCACAGGGACGTGGACAGCGTCAACCTTCGAGACAACGTCGCAATAAATCTCAGTAAATCTGATGATGAGACGGCTAAAACAGTTATTGTTTTTAGATCTGGAGGAGGTGGGACTGAATGTCAATCAGGCACTACCTCCCAAAACCAAAATAGCATAAAAGAAATAAAAAAACAGCAGCCAAAAACCTTGAACAAACAAACATATATAAGGAGCCAAAAAGGCACTGATGTAGGCCCTCCCCCAGAATCCTGAACAGAGAGTTGACAATATGAAGGTAGTAAATTTGTCTGACCTCTTCCTGACTCCAGACCACATTAGTCTACTCCAAAAAGGCATGACCTTTTCTCCGGTAGCAAATATGGACGAATTTATCGTCTATAAAGATGTCACATTATTCTTGAGAAAAGTATTTCTACGTTCCCTATAGGATGGGAAAAGAAATGTGGCAGCAGCCACGCCACAATTAGATGCCGATGATCAAAAAGCCCTAGATATATTGAATTTACTGTTGGAGCAAAGCAAAGGACCCCCGAGACATTCACCTCAATCAGGAGACAGGCCAATTTGAGAATAAGGTCACAAAGAATTCTGTCCTTGTCAAAAAAAGGTGGCTAAAACTTATTCTGAAAATGGTTCAAACCGACCTGGAAAAAATTGACTGGACGCAGAGGATAACTGTCAATTTCACCTATAGTTAAAGACGAGCCCTTAATGACTACCTACAACATATTAGATCACAATCCTTTCACTGCAGTGGTCCTTGAGTTTATTCAAAAACTGAAGTAGGCTAAAGATGAGGGCCTGCTATCTGTCCACAAATTGAACTATCTTTGTGTTCGGAAGTTCAATGTGCCTACCTTCTATATTATACAGAAAATTCATTAAAACATACAAAACCTGCCAGGCAGGCCCATAGTTTCGGCCTGTCGGGTCCCCTTGAAAAAGATGGGAGGTACTTGGACTCCCTTCTGAAAGATATGGTTAAGGAACTAAAATCCTTTGTACAGGATACCCACAATGTACTGGCCAAAATCACTGAACTTAACGCACATAGGCAACCCAAGGGCATCTGGTTGGTCGGCATTGATGTCGAATCTCTCTATACCTCAATATCCCTCCAGTGCAGTATCCAGGCAGTTGAGACCACCTTAGACACCACTTACCCAGAATCAGGGCCACAAAATTAATTTCTGGCTGAACTACTGGAGTTCACCTTACTTAATAATTGTTTTCAGTTTTCAACAGGCTACTATCATCAGATACGTGGTACCTCAATGGGGGCTGCATAGGCCCCGGCCTACACGTGCCTCTACCTGGGCCTATGTGAGGAGGAAGAAGTCTATTCCTTGTCAATGTACTGTGACCACGTATTAACCTGGTTATGGTACATCGACGATGTATTGATGATATGGAGGGGTACCCTGGATACCCTTCATGAATTTATAAAAGATCTGAATATGAACCAACACAATATACGTCTTACGTACACTTTTGATCAAATGAAACTGTAATTTCGCGATCTACAGATTACCTTGAAGAATGGTCAACTCAGCACCTGTACATTTTGAAACGATACGGCAGCTAATACTCTTTTGTATGCTACAAGTCATCATCCCCACTGATTAAAATCATAAGCATCTTTGCAATTTCTTTTGATACGCAAACATTAACCCACTGGTATCCCATTCTTTAGACGTGAAAGCCAGGACATGTACACAAGGTTCCGTGAACACGGTTACTCGCACAGACAGATCAAGAGGGACAAAATGAATGCAGCTAGTAAAGATTGTCATAGCTTACTTTCAAAAGAGTAATTGACAGCCAAAATTCCCCAAATGACCCAATACGGATTATTACTACTTTTGGCTCACAGTGGAACTTTGTTTGCACTATTCTGGACAAGCATTGGGGGATTTTGACTAATTCCCCAGATTTAGCAAACGTAGTCAGCACTTCCCCCCTTCTGGTGGCACAAAGAGACAGAAGTTTGGGTGATATGCTGATCCAAATCAGAATTTATCAAGGAACCAGATGCCACATGGCTAGCTGTTTATCCAAGAGCAGTAGGCATGTTTCCTTGCAATAGATGCCAAATCTGTCCTTTAGTGCACATCTACCTTCTCGGATGCAGTGGGTGAAGGGTCCTTTGAAATTCCTGATTTGATTAATTGTTCCACATCATTTATATGATAACTTGCCTCTGCCCCAAAATATATGTGGGCCAAACTAAAAGAGCTTTAAACATACATATTGGGGAGCATTTACGCAAAATTAATGACAGGAGTAAACCCCCTGAAAAGCCACTTGCCAAACATTTCACACAATGCCATGGAGGAAGTGCAAAAAGAAAAGTGGTGGGTGTACCAGTTAAGATCCCTCGTTCCGGTGGGGCTAAATACCAAATTAAATTTTACAGGTCTTTTTGAAAACTCGACTCTTGCCCTATTTGATACCTTGACACCTAATTGCTCCTCTTTAACTGCTAGAAGTGTATTTGATAAATGATCAGTCATTAAATACTTACATTATATGTACAGTATTCCTCTACATTATTTTATATGTACAGTATTCCTCTACATTATTTTATTTCATTTAGAATACATGTGTAGACATGTGTATGTATATCAGCCTCTATAGTCATTTTATGTCATTCTGTGTCAGCCCTCTTTTGCCTTGTGTCTCTTTCCTTCCCCTGTGTGTCTCAACCTCCTCCCTCCCCCTTTTCCTTCTTTTCTAGTTTCCTAATTAATGTGGAACCACACTACCTAAACCTGCGAGTTTATCACCTATATTTTAGATTATGGATATTCATGTTAGCATTTTAATTATGTTTTCTCCTATCTGAATATGCTGATTACTTGCTATAATAAGGAAAAAACTGTGAAGTAATTACATTCAGACCGATGTTCTTTTCTAAATAAGACATTCCCTTAATCTTTAAATCTTCATTGATGCATTCACCAGTTCAATCCACGTCCGAGATGAAGCTATGCCAATAGATACATCGAAACGTGCTGACGTCATCACATTCAAGTGCAAGGTCCGGACGAGCTTTGGCTTCTGCGATCACCGAGCAGAATGGTCGTATAGACCACAGAAAGGAGCAGTGTGTTCAACCAATCTGAATCTTACAGCCACAGATGAAATAGGAATTCACCTTCCCCAGTTGAGCATTGAAGTAGATAATCCCGTATATACTGTAACTGTAGCTGTTCCACTAATGGACACATTTGGTCTGAGTTCCGCATCAACCAGTTGGTAACGTATGGCAACAATCATTTGTGATATACATACAATACACAGCCCCAAGTCCTTACTCGCTAATGTAATGGTCTCACGCTCTGCTGTTTCTCAGTACACGTAATACATTAATTGAAGGGATGATATCAGCCTACTTTGAATTTTCAAAATGATATGGAACTTTTTCAGTGCATGGATTCAATGCTAGACTGGATTATGACTTTGAAAGCTCACTTCCTGCCCATCTGATATTACTAGGAAAATTGCATGAACTGAATTTTCAGATTAGTGGGGAATTTCTTCTTGAACGTGTGTGCACACTAAGGAGATGTTCCATGGTGCCATTTTTTTAATTTCATTTTTTTCCAGGTGGCTGTTTTGAGTATTAGCTTATGATTGGGTTCAAGCATCACAGTGTATCATTACACTTTAAGAAACATCATAGACAGGACCCCTCTGGTCTCACATTTTGGGGTTTGGATTGTATACTACCCAATTGGAGAGGATTCAATCTAGTACGCAAGATATCAAATAGGGAGACCTGGTGGATATTCCTTATGGACACACTCACGCCAAAATTAGATGTCAATTGTTTTATTAGTGATTATTAATCATCTTCCGAGTGACTATACTATTTTTAGTTCATACACTGTTTATTATTATCATCATTATTTTCATTATCACTCATAGGAGGTTTTCCGTTTCTTTTATATGGGATATGTCACATTTTATGGGGTATTTTAAATACATTCATTTATAAAATTTAGGATTGTAGGTATTAAGCTGCTCTATTTATGGATTTAAATGTGCAAACATCATTATATACATATTTTTAAACAATTATGGTTGATATCGGACACAGTGTGGCACTTGACAGTACATTTGTTTTTACATGTTTGTGGCGGCTCTGTGATCCCGTCCTGTGTCTGTCTGACTGATAGCTGCATTGTGTGAGCCGATTGGGAGGTACCAAGGTGGTTGTCCAATGAGAAGGCTTGCATAGGAGCTAATAATCAGCAGATGAGGTGTATATATATATATTTGGCAAGTTGCGTTGAATAAGCGATCATTAGAGAGTGAGGTTCAAGACACCGCCTGGTAGTTGTTCCCAGTCGGACGTGCATGGATGTTCACCTGTTACATTGCCTATCTTTATTTTAACACTAAGTGTATTTCTTAAAAGGGGGGCTTGAATTATTATTAAAAGCTTTTTAAAACGGTATCACGCTATGGACATTATCTTTTTTGCCTTGGTATAAGAGTAACAGTGTGACAGCCAACCCCTGTGCTGTAAACTTTAATTCCAGTATAGTCTGGTAAGAGCATTTACAATAGGGTGACCCCCCCCCCCCCCTGAATTTATCACGAGTGGACATGTTGGTGGTAGATCGCTGTGGATTTTGGACTTCATGTGATTTATATTTGGATGAGGACTGTTTCACCTGTATAACATTGCATGGCTTATCACCTATTTAAGCTCATACACCACTGCTATCTGCACATTTTTTCTATATATCTTTTTTGATAGACACCTATTTAAGCTCATACACCACTGCTATCTGCACATTTTTTTCTATATATCTTTTTTGATAGATTGATATATATGCAGCACTGCCTTGTTTGATGTTTTTTTATATTTAGATCTTGGTTTAGGCCTTGTCTACAACTTTGGGAAGAAGGTGGCCAAGTGAAGAATATCAGTAGTCATCGTGGTCAGCTACCAGCCTATGTCGCTCTGTGCCTGAAGTTACTGCGGCAGTGACGATTGTCGGCTGAAGGTCTCAGATCCGTTCCATGGAAAGTCCTTATGAGTCAAGTCTAGAGTGAAAACTTTCATGACCCACTGGCCTTAAGAGATTGCCCAGGCCCAGTTTTGAGGGCAGGGTTAAGACTGAATAATTTGGATAAAGTACCCCTTAACATTAAGGATCTGGCCTCGATGTGCTTCCATGGGAGGCTCTATGTGCGGGGCAATTTGAAATTCCACAGTGAGATGGAATCATAGTTGTCCTCGGGAGGAATGTGCAGATAGATGAGGAGGAGACTATGGACCATTTTCTGCGTTGTTGCCCTTTTAACATAGAGGTGTACAAACATGTGGGACGGGCCCTTGATGTTCCTTTCCTCTCCAGGCTGGGTTATGCTGAGTGGGAGCATTCAATACTGGTCGAGTTTTTTGTTTGAATACACTTTTTTTTAGTTAGCCTAGTAGTCCGTTATTTCACCTGGAATGCACATGTCAGGTCAGCATTCGGCATAAGATCGTTCCTGTTGAGTTGGTGGTGTATGATATTTTGCATGAGGTGGGGAAGATTCGGGAGCTTGAGAGAGACAAGCGGGGTCAGGGGGCTTAGTTGAAGGCGTGGAGGGGTTTCAAGCCTCCCAATGAGAGGTTTGCTATCCATGTCTCGTGATAAAAAGATTTTCAAAAAATCTATGTCTTCAACTCTCTGCAGTGTTCATCTAGTGCGGGGGTCGGCAACCCGTCAACCACGATTCACCTGCCGCCTGCCTGCAGATGACAGACTGTAAACAAGTTACTGTGCCGCTGACCCCCGGCTTCTAGGTGCAGGTCCTCTCTCTCCTCCCAGCCTCAAAGCCTCAAGCCTCCTCCACCGCACGTTCTATGTCCTGGTTTCTCACTCCCTCCTGCCTCCTCTCATCAGTGAACAGCAGAGACTGGAAGGAAGCACAGCTCAGGACAGAAAGAGCCGCCCTCTGTCTAGAACTGTGCTGCCTCCTCGTCTCCACTTTTAATATGACACTATGCTATAGGAAGAAAGGGGGCCAGAGGTTACTGCTATATGGGAAAGGGGAGTGGCAGAAGACATCCACTGTGTGTGTTGGGGGAGGGGTTTGGAGGTCATGTGAAGGGGGCAGAGGACACCATTAGCTTTGAATTCTGAGCGCAACACACTCCCAAACCCTGCATCCTGAGCGCAAAACACACTCCCAAACCCTGCATTCCAAGCGTAACACACTCCCGAACCCTGCATCCTGAGCGTAACGCACTCCCGATCCCTACATCTTGAGCTTAATACACTCATGATCCCTACGTTTTAAGCATAATGCACTGGTGAACCATGCACCCTCTTAAAATACCTATTTTTTTTTGTTCTTAAAAAAATATTTTATTAAAAAAAAATAGATGTCAGTCTTACTGTCTTTTTTGGAGGGGGGACTGTGGCCAATAATCTTGGACTTCATCAGTGTTGTTCAAGTAGATCTCCATTTCTTGAAGGTTGCCTACCCCGATCTAGTGCTTGAAATCAATCCTGTACCTCCAAGCATCCCTAGGGAGCCATTCCCATTTGGTAGGTAGGTGTTTAACTTACCATTTGTGATAGAATACTTCTTATAGATATTGTACATTGCCTAGGATAGGCACCACACAGATTCACATCAAACAGTAAAGAGACTTAAAGTTATACAGCTATGCCTGGGTATAAAAAAAAAAAAAAACAGAAGAAGGTATCCCTGTGTGCCCTGTTCGCGATCAAACACTTCAATTCTAATTCTAGTGAAGAAGCAAATTAGCATTGGACAAATTAATTTGTTATAAAATGGGCTAGAAACTCTTTCCATAATATGCCAATAAAAAAAAGAAGTAGTTACATGGCATGCCAGATCTGTCTACTCCTCCAGCAGATTCTATACATGAGCTGTGCTGTGTGGTACTAGACATGAAATTATAGATACTAGTTATTAATTACTATTAATTTATTTGTAATATACAACATTATTCCATATTAGAACTTTAAATAAAGATCACTTTTTACAGCAAGATGACCAGGGTTGCATTGACATACATAAACCAGTTCATTTATTGTTCAAACGGCAATTCCAGCCAAATTGTTTTCATGCTTTACTCATTACTTTCACTGGTACAGTAACCATGGTTCCTGTAATAAAGTTAAAGTTATAGAGCGCTCAGCCAAAAAAAAAGAAAAACACTTTATTTCAGTACATGGTTCCTTCCTAAACATTTCCATGCCAACTGGACAAATATTTATTGCTGCACTCACTATTGTGCCTCATTCAAGGAAATAGAAGTGTACATTTTAGTGATGTCACCTCATGTCATTAGTCAGTCTCATCAACCAAGAAGCAATATGGAATTTCTTAGTAGAAATCTATATATGTACGTAGCAATATTGCCATCTTGTGGTGTCTTTAAAGAATCACAATAAATGAAGGGACCTAGTTAAAGTGATCATAAAGCTTTGATTTTTATAATATAATAAACATCCAGCATAGAACAGCCATGATCCTCCTCTTCCGGGGTCCCCCGCTGGCACTCCTGGCTCCTTCTCTTCGGTGAGTGCCCCTATAGAAAGCCTCTTTCTGTGAGGACACTCAAGCAGTCTCACTCCAGAGCTGCCCTTGACACAGACATCATACCCCTATCACATAATTTGATTGACAGCAGTGGGAGCCATTAAGTTCCCGCTACTATCAATCTGCCCTGTGAGGAGGGAGAGAGTTGAGAAAGCACCTGCTCTCATGCACGGGGGAGGGGGGGGGGGAGGGGATAATCCTGTGACATAGGTGTGAACCTAGCCTAAAAGTTTTTTTTTTTTTTTGCCTATAATGGATTCTCTGCATTAAAGTAAAAAAATGTGTTTTTCTGGTGCGTTTTGTGTCTTCTGTCACGTGTTTTTGAAAAAAAAAGATTATCAATCCGCAACCGGTAAATTAACCTGCTGGTTTCTCCTGCATGACAACTGACACCTCCCAAAAAAAAACACTTAAAAAAAAAAAATGTTTCATGCATTTTTTTAACACTGATAGCGTTTGGCGTCATCCGTCACATATGTGGCATGATAAAATGGCAGAAGGAAACCAAAAAAGAGAGCGAGATAAAAAATGCATGTAGAATTTTAAAAGCAAATATCTGTTCATTAAATCCGAAATGTGCTTAAAGTGGGAAGCACAAATTGGACAAGACACTAAAATTAAATACCTAGGGAATACTACTAACTTGAGAAACCACATTAGCCGTTTTTATTCTGAGATGATAACACCTGCCTCTGCCAGTACCAAGGAAATAGACCAAGGTCATCCAAGAATGTATGCCATGCTGTAAATTTTGCCACCCAACTCTGAAAAAAGGAGGAGAATAACCAAAGTTGTGGCAGCTTTCATAGCCAAGGACCTATTGCCTTACTCTGTTGCGGGCAACCCCAGGTTCGCCACCTGTTGAAGACGCTAGCACCACATTATAAACTCCCATCATGCAGCCATTGTACAGAAAACTTTATACCTTTACTCTACCACAAAAAAGCTCAGATAATTGCGTCAATGAGCCAAGCCAGTTGAGTCACAATAACGTGATTCATGGACTTCAGTCAGGACAGTCTTATGTTACGGTAACAGCACATTATGTTAGTAAGAACTGGCAGATCTTGTCGTATGTGCTGCAATGACAGCCATTTATGAGTCTCACATGGCTGCTCACCTGGCAGAGCTACTGTATCATGTCGTGGAAGAATGACAGCTGTCCAATAAATGTGTAGTGCTTGTAACCAACAATGTGTCCAACGTGATAGCTGCAGCTTGAGTTGAGAAAGTCCCTTGTGTAAAATGCTTCACCCATATACCAAATCTTGCATCCCAGTGGGCGCTGAATGTGGCCACACTTTCCAGGCTTCCTGGCAGAGTGTGACAAATATCCACATTATTTCACTGCAGCACTACTGCGAGCCATTGTCTAAAAGAGAAACAGAAATGTTTTTGGCCCGAAGAATCATAAGCCGATTACTGATGTGCCAACAAGATGGAACAGCGCATATAGGTCGAGAGGTTCTTAGAACAACCTGTAATCTGTGCCACCTTGCTGTCGTCAGAAAAGGAGAGTCAGATCTCTGAACTCTCAAGGAATCAGATGTGTCAATTGCAGAAGAGTGCATTCAAGCCAATGAAGGAGGCAACCATGCTGATGTCTGAAGATCGCAATCCAACAGTGTCCCTCATTGCCCCTCTAAATGCACAACTCCTCCAGAACATCACAGACACACCAATGATCCATGAGATCAAGAATGCCATCAAAAGAGATCTTCTGAAGAGGTACAGCACTGATGCCGTGTACACATGATCGTTTTTCGTCATGAAAGAAAAAATTTGTTTTTCAGCATGTCCAAAAAAATGAAGTTTTTCCAACTTCATCATTAAAAATGAAGTCGTCCACACAAAATTGTTTAAAAAAAATGATGAGCAAAGCACGGTGACGTACAACACGTACAAAGGCACTCTAAAGGGGAAGTTCTATTCGCCATTGGGCTGATTTAGCTGATTCCGTGTTAGTAAAAGACGATTCAGACGTTTCTGTCCGTTACAGCGTGATGAATGTGCTTACTCCCATTATGAAAGGTAGTTTTACCTGAACAAGCGCTCCCATCTCATGAGCATGCGCGGGTTTTAAAACAACTTTTTAGCGCACACACGATCATTTTTTACAACCTGAAAAACATCATTTTTTAAAACGACGTTACAAAATGCAGCATGCTCAAATTTTTTTTCTCGTTTTTCGGAACAGGAAATACGTTGTGAAGCCCACACACGATTATTTTAAATGACGTTTTTAAAAACGTTGTTTTTTTTCTCATGCCAAAAACGATCGTGTGTATGCCGCATGAGGCAGAGAAGAAGATCCTTCATACAGCCTCTTCCCAGGATCATCACTTTAAGGAACTGCCTTTTATTCTCACAGAAGAGGAGAGCTTAGAGATACACAGAGGATTGACTGAGGAGGCAATTTAAATTTCATCATGTTTCTTGAAACAGCTAGTAGCTAGCTACATTGAGTAAGCCCCGGTTCACTCTGATGCAGTCTGGGAACCGCTGTGATTCCTGTGAGATTCCCGCACTGCATCAGAATCACAGGCAGTTCACACTATGCTGTGCGAACCGCTGTGGGTGTCACTATAAAAATAATGGCACCCAAAAATTGGTCCTCAGAATGCAGTGCGAACTGTGGAATCGGATTGCATGAGTCTGAACACCCATGTGACCCAATTCCTGTGTGGACAAAAAAAAAGGGTCCAGTGTGTTTTTGGTGTCGATCCAGTGCAAATTGAGCCATACATAATGTATGGCTTAATTTGCATGTCATTTGTACAGGGATCCGGTGCGATCAGTGTGAACCAAGGCTAAAAGATTTATCCAAGACGGTTCTAAACGGTCATCATCCTATCCTAATATTGTACATGCGAGTTGTTGCATTGACCGATCACACCATCTGCTAGTTTTTTTTTTTTTTTTCAAATTTTTGGTTAAAACACAGATTGAATGTACTACAGTTACACCTAGTAGGAGGACAAATGTGGATGAAGTGCCTAGGGGGAAAGCAACTCTGGAAGAAGAAACACCCATTGTGGACAGCCATTCTCCTCCCAAAAGAAAGGCCACATTGGTGCTCATGACTTTGCTGGGTCAGTCTTTCACTGATGGTACAATAGAACCCAAGACCCCCATGCCAAGGCTTAGGAGTTAATGGAGAAAAATTGTAAAGTCCCACCTATGTCTCTCACCGAGGACCCTTTGAACTGATGGTGTATGTGAGGTCATATTTCCCCCTCCTCTCTCAGCTGTCAAAGTGATACTTGTGTATCCCAGGCACAAACATCTCTGCAGAGCGGGGTTTCTCTTCTGCAGGAAATAACAGCAAAAAAAATAAAAAATCACCCTCAAACCAAAGCATGTGGATCAATTAGTGTTCAATTAGAAAACCTACATGTTCCCAAATGCTGAGCAATGATTCATGTTTGTTTTTTTTATTTGTTTTTTGGCACATCCAGGAAGAGCTGTGTGCCCACTGCCACACCAGTGTTATTTTTGTAGCGCCCTGCTACTTTCTTAGCTGGTGCTGCCTTAAATTTAGAGGGTGATTAGAGATTTAGTTGCCTCTGACCGTGTTATTTTTGTAAAATTTGGGCCTATGTTCCAGTCATGGCTGTACTGCGAGTGACCACTATTGCTGTCTGGGGTTCCTGTCCCACCCCAGGCAAAGAGTGGCAGCAGTCGAGTCAGGGCGTATTGGGTGTTTGTCCTCGGCAGCCAATCAGTGGGGGTTGATCACCTCGCTGTGCATGCTGGGAGAAAGTACTTCATTAGTTCGGACGATCGCTGGTCTGTCGTCCCACCACCCCGTGTGTGGCCCTCATGGCCGGGAGTGCGTGTTCAAGTGTTCCTGGCTCCGGGACCACATTGGTCCGGGGTTGTGATCTACTATGTAGGCCTGGTAGTCAGACTGGGTCTACAGTTGCAGAGTGGTCCTGTGCTGTCCATCCGAGGGAGGAAGCCGCCCAATGAAGAACCTGTCTGGGGGAGTATGAGGCTGGTATCTCAGGAGAGGCCTGAGGCCCCGTACACATGGCCGAGGTTCTCGCCATTAACCAGCGAGAACCTCGCTGGGAGCTGCATTCCAGCGAGAACCTCGCCCGTGTGTACGCTCTCTGCTCGCCCTGCCCGTCGGGAAACCCGTAGAGCAAATAGAGAACAGGTTCTCTATTTGCTCGACGGCCCGTCGGGATGAATGGCTGGTTGCCATTCACGACGGGCGGGTCGCAGATTCTGACGGCCGGCAGAGAACCTCGATGGGCGGAACGATGTGTTCCACCCGTCGAGGTTCCCTGTCGTGTGTACGGGGCTTTAGACTTCATCGAAGGATGCACGATTGCTGAGAGGCTGAGTGATGGTCGCCTGTCAGTTTTGAATTTACCAAAGTTTATTCAAGAGAGATCCGGGTGCTTAATCCTGTGTTGAGAAGGATTCTGGACCGAATACATCTCCACCTTTGGGAAGGTTTGTGGCAGAGACTTTGCTAAAGTTCCGTGTGACACTCTGGCTGCTAGGCTGGTGAGAGAGGCCTATTCAGTGGCAACGAAAGTTTATTGCTGGAAGCAGGATTGTTTCCAAACCCTGTTATACGCCTGAACCTACTACCTACTATCTCTTCTACCTATTCAACTGCTACCATTTTTACTATTTTACCCTGTTGGGTAATAAAGCACAGAAAAAGACATCTAAAAGTGTGGACATGCAATTCTTCTCAGCTCTCATTGTGTACCCTAGACGGCAGAGGAATAGAGGTAACATGCCACCCAAAACAAACCAGCAGCTCCTTCGGGGGTAGTGCTACATTTTATATATTTGTTATAGCTTTTATAGCACTGGAGAATAGTTTGTTTGTGAAGATTGCCCATATTCACACTAACAATTATTCTTGATTGAATAATTAACCTCCCCCAAACCTCATCCCTTTATAAGCTCAGTTCATCTTTCTGGACTCCTTGCGAGGGACAGGCTGGCCATTTTGTTGGTAAAGTGTCACTGCGGCTTTAAGTGCCTGACACTTTCAAAATAGCACTTTAACAAAGGCACTACAAACATTAGTTACCCATGCCAAACTCTCTGAAAACTCCCTTTCATGTTTTCTCTTTCCCTCTGCCTTCTTTTCCCCTCTCTCCACCCTCCAACATGCTCATACTAATCATCATCTTTGCACTAACGACCCTCTCTCCCTCAAACTCTCACTCCTTTACCCCCCTTTCCACCCCACAGCCTGTACCTATCCCCCTCACTTTCACATCACCTCCTGCTTATTCACAATACACACACTTCACTGCAGCACCTGTCCTTGAAGAAATCCCACTCCCATTTTACCACCCACACCCTCCTAATTTATGGTGATATCACCCCAAATACTGTCTTTCCTCCAGCTAACTCTCACCCCCAGAATTGTCAGTCTACCTTCTCTGACAGTAGCTGTATCTGTATCTCTCTTATTTCAATTCTTCTGATTCCAAGCGCCAGCCCCCCCCCCCCCCCTTATGATTTTTTTCAAAAAAAGGAGGGAGAAAGAAACCATGAGGTTTCAAAAATAATTAATCAGAGAGGAATACGAATTAAGACTGGAAATTAATTAATAAGTTATCCACATAAAAAAAAAACACATTTAAAGTGGAAGTAAACCCTCCTATCGTTTTCAGCCAAGGAAGCTGCCATCTTAGCCTCTGTTTAATTTGCAGTTGCCATGATGCTGCACATGTGATCTGTTATGACACCAGCCATTAGATGGTTTGACAGTTTGGTTGAGAGCACAACCAATGTGACTGCTAGCATTTCCGGCATGCTGGAAATGTTAACTGTTTTTTTTAAACTATCAAATCGATGGGTTTACTTCCGCTTTAATTACACAGAGGTGCCAGTGTATCCACAACACTAATAAAATTAGACATGCTCTGATGAAGATCAGAAATTATCGAAATGTGTAAGCAGTACACACAGGGCCAGTACAAGGCAGGGGCAGGAGGGTCGAGGGCCCAGGGCTGTACCATTTTGTACAAGAGGGGGGCGCAATCGTCCGCGGCCGCCAGACCAGTTGTATGTGTCACTGAGTGTCAGACAGCGCGGGCAGCGGCAGTGGCACTTTACAAACTGTGTGCCGACTGGCTGCCGAGTGCGCTCCTGGCTCCCTTTCCTCCTGTGCGTTTCTTTACCCCCTCCCCCATGGAGGATTCAGTTGGTTGATTCCACCAGCATGCACCGCGTGACGTCACACCGGAGGCGAGGTGAGAAAGGGAGGACTCGCGCAGGGAGCTGTGTCGGCGCTTGCTGCAAGGAAGGAAGCACAAGTCACGAGGAGCCTCAGCCTGCGCCTGCCTACAGTTCCTAGTGCTACTGTCTGGACTGCAACAGAAGAACACTACTGAAGTTAGACACAGTCTGTGTAAAAAGTAAGAAAATAATTGACTGAGGTGACCAGCACTTTAATAAAAAATGGCAAAAAAAAAAAAAGTGTTATTTTGAGCCATGTGGCCTTCTCTGACTAGCAAAAAAAAATTGCAGCATCACTATGCCACAAAACCCAGCCACTGTGCCATCAATTGTCACCACTGTGCCCATTAAACGCAGCCACTGTAACCATCAATTGTTGCCAATTTGCCCCATCAATTGCCGCCAGTGTGCCCATCAATTTCCGCCAGTGTGCTGCCAGTTTGCCACATTAATTGCCGCTAGTGTGCTGCCAGTGTGCCCATGAATTGCCGCCAGTGTGTGTATCATTTGCAATCAATGCAGCCACTGTGCCCATCAAATGCAGCCACTGTGTCCATCAAATGCAGCCACTCAGCTGTGCCCATCAAACGCAGCCACTGTGCCCAAATGCCCAAACGCAGCCACTCAGCTGTGCCCAAACGCAGCCACTCAGCTGTGCCCAAACGCAGTCACTGTGCCATCAAACACAGCCACTAGGTGGCTGTGTTTGATAGCACAGTGGCTGCATTTGATGGTCACACTGGAGGCAATTGATGGGGCAAACTGGCAGCACACTGGCGGCAATTATTTGCCCCATCAATTGCCGCCGTGAGTTCTGCCAGTGTGCCAAACTGGCAACAATGGTAACCATCAATTGTTGCCAGTTTGCCCCATCAATTGCCACCAGTGTGCCCATCAATTCCCACTAGTGTGCCCATTAACTGTCGCCAGTATGCTGCCAGTGTGCCCATCAATAACCGCCAGTGTGCCCATTACACCAGAAGAAGTTCTGTAACTGACAATACTTCAGCCACCCTAGATGAAGAGATGATTGCTGTCAGTGAGGCTGATAAAAGTTTGGAGAACACGCTCTGTACAGAAGAGAGCAACAGCGAGCCATTTGTTTCTGAAGCCCAAGCAGCAGAAAAGCAAACAACACCAAGTGAGCCCTCTTTAGAAGCTTATTGTCCAATTAACCCAAATGATCCTCCCTCATGGCCAACTTTAACAGACAAGATTAGGTGTTATTTGGTTAAAAAGGGCCCAGATCAAGGAAAAGATGGTGACCTTGGAAAATGTAAATCACAAGAAGGACGCACTTTCAATGCCACTTTGTTTACTAAAAATGTACGTAGTGGTAAATATATTGATCGTGCATGGTTTATTTATTCAAAAATTTCACATTCTCTATTTTGCTTTCCATGAATTTTGTTTGGTAAGCACAACTATAACCGAAAAAGGGATTCTGTGCATGGAAACACCTGAATCCTCGTATACCTACACATGAAAATTCACTAGAACATTCTGAATGCTATTCAAAGTGGTGGGAAAAAGTTTGAAAGATGGGAAAGTAATTGGCAGTGAACTGGAGAAAGTAATTAATACTGAAAAAGAGAAGTGGCGAAACGTCTTAAAATGTATTTTGGATTACATATTGTTTTGTGCCAAAAACAATCTGGCACTTAAAGGTTCTGAAGATGTCATTGGTAGGCCACATTCTGGTATATTTCTTGACATTTTGGAAGTCATAAGCCATCACAACATGTCATTGAAAGAAAAAATAGAAACACATCGGAGGCAAACCGTCAGTTACTTCTCCAATAAAATTCAAAATGAATTTATCAGTTTATTGGCCAACACTGTTGGCTCTACCATTTTATTAAGAATACAGGAGGCAAAGTTTTTTTCCATGCTTTTTGAATGTACTCCAGACATCTCCCATCATGAGCAAATCAGTGAAGTTCTACGCTTTGTCACTGTTATTAAAGGGAAGGTGACAATAGAAGAGAGCTTTATAGATTTTATTTATACAAAAGAGAAAACTGGAAGTGGTCTAGCTTTAGAAATGATCAACAAGTTAAAAACCGATGGAATTAACCTTAAGGATGCAAGGAGTCAAGACTATGATAATGCAGCTAACATGGCTGGCAAATACAATGGTTGTGCAGGCAAGATTTCTGCAAGAAAATAAACATGCAAGATATGTTCCATGTGCAGCCCATAGCCTAAACCTGGCAGGGGTACATGCAGCTTCTGTGAGTCCAGAAGTTAAAACCTTTTTCGGAACTGTTTACATTTAAAGACAACTCTAAAGGGTCATACAGATACTTGATGGTCTTCAAGAGCAAATGCAATAAAGGCTTTATTTACACAGATCACCGATGTATGTGAAGCTCTTTCGGACATTATAGAAAACTTGTCAAATCCCGAATATGTATCAACATTTGAAAGTCTTCTGCTGCAGGTTAATTATTGTTTTTTGTGTACGTTGTTTATGTGGAACAGAATCTTGAATCAGGTCAATCGAGTAAACCAAGCTATCCAGGCCAAAAGGAATTTCCATACTACAGGCATCTCATATGATTGATGGCTGAAGACGCACTTTTCAAGAAATGCGTAATATGGATGTCCAGGAAATATTTCATTATGCTGCAGAAGTATGTGAAAAACTTCAGATTCCTGCAACATTTCCACCAAAGAGGCAAAGAAAAGCCTTATACGAGTTCCAAGATGCTCAGGTCAAGCTGAGTGAAGAAGACCGTTTTAGAAACCCAGGTTTTTGATGTTCTCATCGCTGACATGACATGAAAGTCACAAACACTAATGGAAACATCCCAGGACTTTGAGTTCCTCTCTGGCCCTGCTCTTGTAACAATGACTGTGAAACAATTCCAAAAATTTGCATTTAACTTGGCTTCCAAGTATAACGAAGATCTGGATGGCTTGGAAATCTTTGCTGAGGTTGAAAGCTTTACATTTTTCATTGAGTCTATACCGTCAAACGTAAAATCTGCAACACCCCTTGATCTGTGTCAGATAATACATGACTATTCTCTTACTGCTTGTTATCCGTATATTGAAACAGCGTTGAACATTTTTTTGACTCCTCCCTTTACTGTTGCATCTTGTGAAAGGAGCTTTAGCAAGCTGAAACTCATTAAAAATTATTTACGGTCAACTATGGGTCAAGACAGGCTTTTAAACCTCAGTATGCTTTCTATTGAGTATGCAATTGCAAAAGAGATACATTTTGATAGTGTCATAGATGATTTTGCTTCTATGAAAGCAAAAAAAGGTGTCTTTGTGATTATGTCATATGTGACAGGAAGTCGGGAAAACTGTGGGTGTTGTCACAGACGGGAGATACATGTCTGCCTTGTTTAGACAATACACCAATTACTACCAGGTGTCGACTGCAGAAGTAGCCAGAAAGGTTTAGGGCGTTGGAAAACTTCAGCTGTTCAGAATGAGGCAATTAGGGCCTCTATAAGTCATCCAGAGGATGACTACTGATTGCGGCATCCTGAGGCTTTTCTAGTTAAGGAGAGCAGTGAGAAAGACTTCTGAAGAGGCGAGGTGGTTGTTGATTTTCCTGTGTGATAAAAATCAAAAAGTCTATTGTTTCTCTGCTGTATGACCAGCAGTATCTGCCCAGCAGTAGGCTGTGCCAGACTCCATAGATAGGTTCCTGTGTGGTGAAGGTAGACTCCCCAAGTGGCCCGGGTTTATTTTATGTTTTGTTTATGCTGTTTGGATGCTTGCACTTGTTTCCAATAAACCAAACTCTTTGTTTTCAACCGTTTTCGGCTGCCTCTATGTATAGTTCAGTGTGTAGTGAACCCATCCAGGGGGTCACACACCCCGCTACGGAGCTAACCCCTTACACATAATACTAACTTTTCCATAGGAGCATACTTGACATTTTTGCATTTTTTTTTTAGCAAGTTTACAGTGTCATTGCAGTTATATATATGTTTTGTTGTACAGTTTTTGTTTGCTTTGTTGTTTATATGTATACCAACATGGATGGTGTATGTTTGTTAATATTTATAGCTTTTGACAATTGACATTTTCTATGTAATAAATTATGCTTCTTTACGCATCACAGTGTCTGTGACTTTCAAAGTCCCACCCAAGGGGGGACAGTCCTTTGTTCTATTGCTTTAAGTATATTCTTGTTTTGAAACAACATTGATTCTTTCTTAAAAACTGGGGGGGGGGGGCGGAGTTTGCCATCTTCGCCCTGGGCACCAAATGGCCTTGTCCCAGCACTGAGTACACACATCAACAGTGAGGCAGGACTAACCACCATTCCAGCCACCTAATTGTACCATTACCACCCCCCCCAACCTGAGAAACTCAATACTCTAGCATCTATCCCTTTAATGACATCGCCTTGGGATATACAGCAAGGAAGCAACGCTACATGCTGACTCCTCATTGCCATCCACTGGCCTCTTTGTAAAGGAACTTATTCAAGCTCCCGAAACCAAACCCCCTGGTTGCTGCACACTCAGGACATCAATTAATGGTGCACACCGTACCCTCCGGCTGGAGGAATCTACAAACACGCCAGCACTGTAACAGGAGGGAGCTCTGGGATTCCTAGAATGGAAGACTGCCTACAGATGGTAAGAACCGAGCGAGAAGCTGTCTAGCAGTAAACTTGACACTTTGATCTTTTGAAACTATCAGCTGTACCGATTTAGGGTACGTTTCGCTGTCTGTAGCCCAGACAACTATCAGTGACCGGCTGTCATCCTACCATATGTCAACAAAACATATTGTTGCTATCACCAGCAGCGCTTTATAATGCTACACTTGCTGATGTCCACCATTGAACTGTAGGTTAACCTACCCTTTCCACGTGGATTACATCTTAATGAACTGCTGACATAATCTCATTGGAATTCTACCAAGGATTACAACTTAGCCTGTAGCCATACTATCATTGTTTCAGTTCCATGATAATGCACCAGTTTCTTGGCCTGTCCCTATAGGTATATGTATGCGAGTAAAGCTATCACCCGAGAAATCTAAAAAATGGAATACCGGTTGGACAATTTTTACGGATCAAAACGTAATTGCTCGAACCCAACGGACTACCGAACAGGAAGTAATGCCCTTTACCAGAGGTTCAGAGAGAGAGGCTATTCACATAAGCAACTGCGGAAAGCAAAGAGTATAGCGGGAAAACGTGATCGCAATGACCTCCTATCTAAAACTAAGGAAAAAGGAAAAAACGACCAAGCAGGACCAGTCCGAGTAATTACACAATTTGGGGCGCAATGGGAAACCGTCAGAAAAATTCTCCAGAAGCACCCCGGGCTAGCCAATATAGTGGGACCATCACCAATGATGACAGCCAAGAGAGCAAAAAATCTAGGAGATATACTAGTCCATTCAGAATTTACAAAGACATTAGATGGCACCTGGCTCTCTGAATATCCGAGAAGCAAAGGGATGTTCCCTTGTGGACACTCCCAACTATGTCCCCTGGTAGATAGATCTGACACCTTCTGCGACTCAAGCAAGAAACAAGACTACAAAATGACAGACTTGTTGAACTGTGCTTCCTCCAAGGTAATCTACATGCTGACCTGCCCATGCGACAAAATGTACATTGGCAAGACAAAACGTCAACTACGCGTGAGGCTAGGAGAACACATGAGGGAAATAAGAGAGAAAGACCCTGAAAAACCTCTGTCCAAACACTATGCCTTATACCACAATGGAGATTTAAAGGGAACAAAAGTTAAAGCCATCTATTCCCTCAACCTCCCACAAAGACGTGGAGATTTTGATCAGATCCTCCTCCAAAAAGAAAAGATGTGGGTTTTTCGTTTAAATTCCCTTACCCCGCAAGGGTTAAACACAGAACTAAATTTCCAACCGTTCTTGTCTAGATGAGATAGAATTTGACATCTCCTCCCCATCTCTGTATAGAAATCCACTTTTTCATATGAAGCTTGGTAAATGCTAGTTGATACATCAACTTTCCACCTCAATCCACCCACTAAGGCAGCGATATAAATACCTTCTCAATATAAAAATCTTCTATATTTAGAATAAATCGCAAGATGTAACGCTCCAACTAATCTTAAAATGTAATTATTGCCAGACGAGACATTAGTGTACTATTATAAACCTTTGATTAAGACAAGAATCAATATGAAAATATCCAAGTGTCTAAAATGCTGCAATAGGTAATACACCACCAATCTTTTGTAGCTATCTGTAATAGTTAAATTAGTGTATCTCTGTAATCCATTAAAACAATGATACAGACATATCACTGCCTGTTTCTTAATGGGAAAATACCTTTAAGAAAGAGAGGCTGCAAACTAGCAGAATAAAAGCACTGAGGATCCAAGTAACTAACTATTTATACTCTACAACAGGTTGCTTTTATATCTTGTTCCGTTCTTTCCTTTTCTTTTTCTATTTCTTTTCTCTTATCTCTTGCTTGTTTCCCTTCTTTGCCTTGATCCGGTCACTATCATCGTTATAACTTATTTTTCCATGATATGGAAATGGTACTAAAATAATGACATAAGCGATCAAAGACTGACGGATACCCTGCTAACAAACAATCAGTATATCAGGGATAAGTAATCACCACAATCACTGACACCGCAGATTAACATAGGATACTTGTCTTTGTGTTTTAAATTTCTCTTCCTTTCAAACCAAACAACGATGGGTTAACAGGGAGTGACACCATAAAGAGGGAACTCCTGCCCATCACTGCCATGCCCAGATGAAGCTACGCCCAAGTCAGCGAAACTAGTCGGCGTTTCAATCTGAATGTCTAGCTCGTCCAAATAGACCATGCCCCCGGTCTATATGATTTTCATTACAGCGGCGCTCTGAGGGGACCTGAATGAATGGAAAGTGAGTAAAATCTGCATAATCTCTCACTGTGAACTCTGGACTTCTACGGACCTAGAGCATCAATGACTTTTACACATGTGATGTCTCACAAGTGAATAGCGGTACCGCTGCACACAACGTGACCTGATCGTAGCAAACGATCCTATCTGATTAGAAGACATCATACCTGCATGAATCAATGAAGCGCACTGCCTCTGAAGAAAAACCTGAGAATATACCTACTGATGCAGAAGCTCTTCACAGGACACATTCTAAATACCAATTTGCAATTGAATGAAAGGAAAAGGGGAATGGCAGCCTCTGCCCCCCCTTTTCATCATGGGAAGGTGGCGGGAGTACAGCTTCAGGGCCCCTCCCACCCATTTTTGGTGCCCTATGGCTGTCAGGTAATTTTGGCGGGCTAGAGGGCATGAGGGAAGCTTGACTAGGTGACCTCTGGGTGACCTGGGTAAAGCCCGCTCTGGAGAACTGGTCAATTCCAGTTCTGACAGGTGTTCTCTGCCTGGCTGTTTGAAAAGCCTGCCCAAATAGGGTATAAAAGTAGGTCCCTGTGGCTTATAGGCTCACTCGCCTCAGAGGACTCAAGAAGCTGTGGTGTTCTCGAGTTTATCTCCCTGAGCAAACAGCGTCCCCTGAGGCTGGAAGATGAGCCTGATTCGGCAGCTGTTGGAGAGAGCTGGAGAGGAAGGAGGGGATTCCTGGATCCGGCACTGCCTCAGCTTACCCCGTCCGTCGTGTCAAGAGGCTCCGGTGGGAGCCGCATCAGATGACGAGTCTCCGGGTCCTTCCTCTGCGTTTGAAGAACGAACGCCTTCCTGCATCCGGGAGCCCGTGTCACAGGAAGAGGAAGCCGGGCTTGGAGGACCTGACGGAGTTCCGGGTCGTCGGCGCCGTGTCAGCACCACCCCCGTCCGTGTCACTGAGGCTCCGAAAAGGAGGCGCACTCCGCGCCAGGAATACTCCCCTTCTCCTCCCCGGGCTCCACGAGCCAACAGAGCTGGTCCTTCTCAGGACCGTTTTACACGATCAGGAGTCGGGAAGAGGGGCGGAGCTAAAGGCGGAGTCAGAGGCGGAGCCAGAGGAGGATCCAAGAGCAGCAACAATGGGGGTAACAAGAATGTCAGGGCGAGCGAATCTTTTCTTTCCCCTTACAGGTGTCGTGGCGTTTCCATGGACAGCGCTGCAAGTGCGGCCGGAGGTGAAATCGATGGAAGTCCAGCGAGGAGGGGAGGATCGGAAGACAGGGCTTCATCCCAGCAAGAACAGCCTTCTTCACGGCAACGGAGCTCTACTACACTACTGTCAGATAACACTGACAACAGCACTGTCCTACCAACTTCGGTGCCTCTGCTAGATACTAGAGATGGCCAGTCCCCTGTTGTGTCAGGTGACACTTCTCAGCAGCAAGGTATGCTTAATTTTTCTTCTGGTACTTTGCTGACAAACATCGCTGAGCTGTTATCTAAATTAGCAAAAGATTTACACTGTATTCCTCAGGCTGCTGCTAAACCTGTTTCTAACATCGAGGGTTCTGCTGCTAATGTGTGGTCGCCATCTAGTGGCAATTTGGCTAATTGCGAACATATTTATCAGACTCTGCCGACTACTCAAGGTGTTGTAAATACAGGTTATGTAGCTGCCCAAGCGCAGAATTTGCCAGAAACTTGTTTGAAAGTACCCATGCCTTGTGAGGTTAACCCTTTGGGTTTTCATCTGTCTTTATCGGTTAAAGAAAAAATTTGGCGAGGCGAGTTTGTAGATATGCTATCTTTATTGCCATCAGCCAAAGACTTCATGTCAAAATCTGACAAGGAGGATGAAGAAAGGCGCAGGCCAGTGCAAAAATCTTTTAACAATTGGCTTCAGGCTTTTTGTATTTTTTCTGGAATTTTCTGTGAAAAGTTTCCTGAAAAAAGTCCTGGCCTTTTTCAACACCTAGATATTGTCATAGAAGCTTTTAGAAACTTGGGGGGGTGGCATGGTATAACTATGATGAGGCTTTTCGTCAGAAGTTGTCCGTGCACCCCTCCTTGAAATGGGGAGTCAAAGATGTGGGCCTATGGCTAAACCTTTTTCTTCCCTAAAGACCAAATTTTAACAGACCAAGCTCTAGCCAGCAGGTGGTCAACACCTCTGGTTACAGAAAGGGCGTCTGCTTTAATTTTAATGACAGCCAGTGTAGGTGGCCGAACTCCTGCAAATACAGGCACGAATGTGCATTTTGCGCAGCCTCTCACCCAGTTTCAAAGTGTTTTAAAAAATTATCAGCAGCAAACCAGCAAGCAGGTAATTTTCCAAAAGGCAGTCACACCGGTGATGTTTCAAAGAATGCTCCCTTGGCTCAAAATATACCCAAATCAGCCGATATCTCAACTTCTCATTGAAGGTTTTAGGGACGGTTTTTGGTTACCAATTTTTTCGGGTGTAGGTTGCACTGTAGTTCAAAATCTTAAATCGGTCAGTGAATTTCCTGAAGTAGTCTTGTCAAAAATCAACCTGGAAGTTTTGGAAGGCAGGGTGGAAGGTCCTTTTGCCTTCCCCCCATTTGATAATTTCAGGATCTCCCCCCTTGGGATCGTACCTAAGAAAGAAAATAACTCATTTAGATTAATTCATCATCTGTCCTTCCCTAAGGGCCAATCCCTCAATGACGAGATAGAGGATAGCTTATCTTCGTATCCTATGCCTCATTTGAGGATGCTCTTAAAAAATTAAGGCTCCTTGGGAGGGGTTCGCTTTTAGCTAAGGCAGATATCAAATCAGCTTTTCGCCTTCTCCCTATCAACCCATTATGTTTTAACTCCCTGGGGTTTTCCTTTAACAATCAATTTTATTTTGACAAATGTTTACCCATGGGTTGTTCCCTGTCATGTTTTTATTTTGAAACCTTTTCATCTTTTCTAGAGTGGGTGGTCCGTTACGAATCTGGTTCTACCTTTCTTATACATTATTTGGATGATTTCTTGTTTTTTGGCCCGCCCGATAATTCGGAGTGTTCTGATCTATTAGACTTGTTTTTTTAAATCTGCAGCCACATGGGTGTACCTTTGTCTGCTAACAAAACTGTTTTCCCTTCCACATGCCTTGAATTCCTGGGCATCGTTATTGACACGGAGCTTATGGAATTCAGGTTACCGGAATTGAAGATAGAGAAAACAAAATACCTCATTTTATCTATAATACGCAAGAAAAAGGCCATCTTGAAGGAAATTCAATCCCTGTTAGGTCTGTTGGCTTTTGCCACAAGAATTATGCCAGTAGGTAAAGTTTTCTCCAGAAGGCTTTATTTGTCCATCTCTGGTTTAAAATCCCCCTTTTCACATGTGCGCATTTCCCATGATATAAGAGAAGACCTGCTAGTCTGGATGCAGTTTCTCTCTCATTTTAACGGTAGGACGGTGTGGCAGGATGAGTTTATCTTAGATAAGGAATTTTCTCTTTCTACAGATGCATCGGGCTCCTTTGGCTTTGCTGCAATCTGGCAGATCCATTGGTGTGCAGATAGTTGGTGTCCATCGTGGCAGAGGAAAGGGTATTTAAAAAATGTCGTTCTGTTAGAATTGTTCCCAATTGTGGTCGCTCTTGAAATTTGGGGATTTTTCTTCCAGAATAAGAGATTGTTGATTCGCACAGACAACAAGGGTGTTATGTATGCCATTAATTGCTTAACCTCTAAGTCTCCGCCAGTCATTGCCCTGTTGAGATATTTAGTGTTTAAATGTTTAAGTCTTAATGTATGGTTAAAAGCTGTGCACATAGCGGGTAAGGACAATGACTTGGCGGATTCTCTGTCTCGTTCGCAGGTGGAAACGTTTTTTCCTATTGTTTCCAGAAGCAGACAAGGTGGGGCTGTCTTGTCCACCGTCGCTATGGGATCTGGTGTAACCCATGTTTCTCAGTACATTAGCAATTCAGTTGCTCCCTCAACCTGGGCGGGATATCAATCCGCCTGGTTCCTATATTTAAATTTTTTAAATATGGGACAAGAACCAGCCCATATATTTTCTGAAGAGAAGGCTTTGCGTTTCTTGAATTTTCTTTTTGCTAAGCAGTATTCATGGTCCCATGTGCAAAGGACTTTATCCGGTATTTCGTTTTTTCTAAAATTAAATGGCCTTCCCTCTTTCATGCATTATTTTTCGGTGAGACAGGCCCTAAAGGGCTATAAGAAGGAACATTTTTTCGTCGATTCCCGCAAACCTGTCACTCCAAGCGTTTTAGTTGACCTAGGTTTGGCTGCGGGTAAAGTTTGTTTTTCAGCTTTCGAGTCTGTCCTTTTTCAAACAGTTTTTGCCGTCATGTTTTTTGCAGCACTCAGGGTCTCCGAGCTAGTTGCTATCGGGACGGAGGACATTGTTTTTACAGAGAAGGCTATTAGAATTTTTGTGCGTAAATCAAAAACGGACCAGTTAGGTAGAGGTTCCTGGTTGCAGTTGGATACATGGGATAGTTCCTTTATGTGTCCTGTTCAACTAACAAAAAAGTTCGCTTCACTTAGGCCCGCGGGGGTTTAAAAAATTTTTAGTCACGAATCCGGTCGGCCTTTGACAAAATACCAATTTACTAGCATACTTAAAAAATGTTTAAAATTTCTGAATTTGGACAAGGCTCGCATCACCTCCCACTCCTTCAGGATAGGGGCTGCTACCGAGGCCTCCAGGCTAGGTCTAGATGTTAGTATGATCAAGCAAATTGGTAGATGGAAATCTGACAGTTATTTATTATATGTTCGCCCTAACATCTCTCTTTGATCATTTCAGGACCTGTACGTATTGTCTGGATGAACTCTTACGTTTATTGGGCCCATCAGAGAGCGCAGGACAGACCTTACACAGTCAACCTAGGTCTTGATCCGAACAAGTTTAAAGTTTTCTGGAGCGGGAAAAGGGGCATGATATGGTCAAACTTAAATTCTGAACTGTCTAGGCTCATTCTGGTTTTTCCCCCACCTGATGTCCTAATCATTCACCTCGGGGGAAATGATGTTGGACAACGAAAAACGCTAGACATTATCTTTAGTATTAGGGACGATCTTCTAATATTTCAAAATATTTTTCCCCAAGCCAGGATAGTTTTTTCGGAAATAGTGCAGCGTTTAGTTTGGCTTTCCCCTCCCTTTAGGCGCCCGTTTGAAAAAATAAGGAAAAGGATTAATAGGGCTGTGTCGAAGTTGCTTTTCGGCGTCAGTATTTTTTCTTTTAGGCACACTGAGTTGGAAGGGGGTTATGCAGGTTTGTATAGATGGGATGGTGTGCATTTGTCGGATATTGGGCTGGACATTTTTAATGCAGACCTGGGTTCGTGTGTGGATTTGGCCGCGTAGTGGGGTGTTGTGGCAGGTGGTTTGTTAAAAAACCCCTGCCTTGTGGGTAATTTGTCATTTGCAGCCTGGACCGTAGTGGTTAGGTTTGCTAAAGTTTATTTATTTATATTTAATATTCTTAAATATTGATGTTTACCCACTAGTCCTTTATTTAATTATTTATTTATTCATCTATTTATTTATGGTATTTATTAACTATTTAAACCAATAATAAACATCCGCGGCCATTATTATCCAAAATAAAAGTTGTCTGCTGTCCTTTTTTATACTTAGTAGTGTTATAAGAGGTTCATTGTTCGTACCGTCTACTTTCCCATGAAAGGAAAAGGGGAATGGCAGCCTCTGCCCCCCCCTTTTCATCATGGGAAGGTGGCGGGAGTACAGCTTCAGGGTCCCTCCCACCCCTTTTTGGTGCCCTATGGCTGTCAGGTAATTTTGGCGGGCTAGAGGGCATGAGGGAAGCTTGACTAGGTGACCTCTGGGTGACCTGGGTAAAGCCCGCTCTGGAGAACTGGTCAATTCCAGTTCTGACAGGTGTTCTCTGCCTGGCTGTTTGAAAAGCCCGCCCAAATAGGGTATAAAAGTAGGTCCCTGTGGCTTATAGGCTCACTCGCCTCAGAGGACTTAAGAAGCTGTGGTGTTCTCGCCCACCCCCCCTTCCCTATCTTTTTGTCGCGGATGTAATTATGTGGTGGGGTCACCTTTGTCATTATACAAAGGGGGACAAGTTTTTGTTGCTCATATTCATTCACTGAGTATTGCAAGCTAAGTGGGGTAATTTGTCATTTGCAGCCTGGACCGTAGTGGTTAGGTTTGCTAAAGTTTATTTATTTATATTTAATATTCTTAAATATTGATGTTTACCCACTAGTCCTTTATTTAATTATTTATTTATTCATCTATTTATTTATGGTATTTATTAACTATTTAAACCAATAATAAACATCCGCGGTCATTATTATCCAAAATAAAAGTTGTCTGCTGTCCTTTTTTATACTTAGTAGTGTTATAAGAGGTTCATTGTCCTTACCGTCTACTTTCCCATGAGACACTTCAATCAACTTCTGGTAAAGTACTGCGATTTATTCCCTGCTATCCTACTGAAATACATATAGTCACCGTGGTGACAGTGGATAAGAATTACCTGTAAATGGCACCTTGAAATGTGCAGAAATATATGACAGAAAGCAAATTAGACTGACACAAATATAGCAACGGTCAACATTGCGGCTGCAGCCTACCACACTTTTATCTCTCTTTCTCTCCCTCCCCTCTTCTCTGCATATTTTAAATTTAAATTTGCTCGAGCACCCTGGTGACAAGAGGAGATATCTCATCTCAATTACATTCCCATACTTATTAAAGTTAACCAATTAGAGACATTTTTGTCCATCAATGAGATAGATACCTCTTCTTCCTCACCCGCAGACGTCCGGACAGTCTTTTAAATTATTTTGTAAGTTTTGTATATGTATGTTTTTGCCAGCACCAGATTAACACCTTGATTGCATAATATTGGTATCTTAGCCTCCCTTGTACATATATTTCTCATTCCTATGTTGTCCAACAACCAATAAAAGTTTTTTTATTATTAATTTTGGATTTGACAACTAGTCAATTGGTTCATTTTAGTCTCTCTAGTTTTCAGCCTCTTTAGGTCTGAAATACCTTCTATATATGCAGTTGAGACTGAACCACTGACAGCCTACATAGGACCATCACTATTAGCCTCGCTTCTCCCCACCTTAATCATATGTATGCGAGTAGTGTGCATGGCTGTGGTGGCCACCTGTCCTCTTTAGACGAATGTCTAATTTTATTAGTGCTGTGGCTACACTGTGAGTCTGAGTAGTTGATGTGACAGCTGTATATAGCCATCTTCCAAAATTTCGAATTTGAATAGGAAAGAATAGCATAGAAAAACAATGGAATAAAATAGAAATAAATAAAGGGAAAAGAGGGGAAAACTGTTTATAATCCCCCCTTTCCCTCATGGGACTGCGTTAGTGGAATTTTGTCTCTTCACTTAACTAAAAAAAAAGGCAGGAAGGTGTTCTATTGGTCACCTTTCTTTGGATAGGTCAGGTCACCTAGTATCCATGCAGTTTTGGAAAAAGAGTGGGAAGGTGTTTTATTGGTCACCTTCCCCTGGGTAGGTCAGGTGGTCTAGTATCCAGGCAGTTTGTGTCCCATAGACTTTAATGGTGGTTGCGTGTTCAAACCAACTTTTTGCCTGTTCTCCTGTGAACCGAACAGGGTTCTATATACCAAAATGAAAACAAACATGTTACAATACAGTACAGTATGTTAATATTAGGCATTGAGTATTTTTACATTTATCATTCTTGGAAGGTTTTTATAACAAACATGTTTTCAGGTCGATGGCCACGTACACACGACCGGTTTCCTCGACAGAATCCATGAAGAAACTTGGTAGGAGAGCTTTTTTGCTGAGGAAAACAGTCGTGTGTACGAGGAACTCGACGAGGAAAAACGAGAGTAAGTTCTATTTTTCCGACGGGAGTCGTCGCGTTGCTCGTCGGGCTAGTTTTTGACGAGAAACACGTTGGTGTGTATGCTTAGAAACCCTTGCACATTCGGTAAAAGTAGTGTTTGTAATGGAAATAGCACATTTGTCACACTGTAACAGACTGAAAAGTGCAAATGTCTCTTACCAAACTTTTACCTAACACGCAGTAAGATGAGATTAGCAAAAGCAGCCCCAAGGGTTGTGCAAGTGGAATCAAACTTCCCCTGCCGTTGTATGTGTTGAAGTCACAGAGTTTGAGAACCAGGAGATTTGGTCTTGACAGTGTGTACGCAAAGACAGCTTGTCAAGTTTCTCGACAAGCCTGAGAAGGAACTCGTCGAGGAAAACGATGCGTCTTTTCCAACGAGTTCCTCGGGCGTGTGTACAAGGCCGATGATTGAAGCTGTATTGATTTTGAGTATTAATAGAATTTTTCTTGACAAAGCCTTTTCTTCCAGGGTGTGACATAACCGACCTTTTCCACTGTGCTGGAGTAGATCACAAGCTATTTCAAGACGTGCATCCATCACTGCTTCAGCAGAAGTCCTGACTGCTTTGATGGTCTTTGTCTTCGGAAACTCCTTTGCAAACTGTAAAATAACATGTAACATTTGCAACAACAAATAACATTTCTACGATAAACTGAAATAATTCTAAAAAAACAATGAATAAAAAAAAATACCATCAAAATGAAGACTTCACAGCTACTGGTATCCTGCTGATTGTTATGCTCCATTATCCAGGTATTCCAGTTGGCTTTTTGGTCTTTATGTGAGTTTAGGGTTATATATCTATCAACTAAAAGAATCAAAAAATAACACACATAAATTGAAAATCGTACACTTATGTAATGTCCATTTTTGGCCCAAAAGGCACACTTACTTCCAGTTGTCATGCAACTTTGAGTGATAGAAAATAAAATTACCCCAAAATCCAGTGTTCATCGACGTTAATAAGACATAGCGAGAATTCTTCTGCTGGAACGTCATCTGAAAGGATAGAAAGCCAGATAAGTAAAATATCAAAAAAGTGTGTAATATATATATATCTTACCAGCAAATCGAGGCTGTTTTGAACTCGCCTCTTCGAACACCTGAACTATTAACCATTAAGCTTGGTTTTGACTTGGTTTATATATAATGAACATTATTGGTTTCACCTGAAGCACTTAAAAGGACCCAATTCCTCAACTCCTCTATATGCTGCAACCCTCATCATGACCATTTAAACGACTTCTGACCTCATTGTTTCTTTTTACTTTTCCTAATTGGAATAAATTATTGTAAGCTCCTGAAGAAGCATTTTTCCAACGCGCAACATGTCGGGCTGAACATCGCGTGACACCCCACCTCCTGAAAACTTCATTGGTCTTCAATTTCTATAATTAATTGGCTGCGAGTCTCCCACTTTTTGTCAATTTTAGGCCTTATCTATGGCACTTTCTAATGTAATTTTTGTTTCTTATCAATTGTGTATTTTATATTAAATATCCATATTTTTTAAATATACTACGCCTCCAAAGTCCATTATCTACCCTATGCACGTATGTATTTTCCTCCATACATATGCGTATACACTTTTTTGCAATTTTATCGGGACATGGCACTTTAATATCTCCTCATATCCACAGCCCCACTCTGCGATGATCTGATTTATTATTAAAAAAAAACATATAAGACAAGCATACACATAATTAACACTTGCCTGGTGCTTTTCTTTCAAAATGGTAAAGATAAGCATCAATCACAGTGTTGGTTTTGATACATTTTATAATTGAGTGTAGTATCTTATCTCATCCACCAACCACTTTCATGCAGTGTTTGAAATGAAAACACATACAGCTTGTATGGTCCCACTTCTGCTTTCACCAAGGTGTGTCTTTCTGCAGCCTAAATGATTTTAACTGGGGGGGGGAGGGGGTGTACACATACATAAATGCTAATATATCTGAATCCAAATTACTTATAGGCATTTCTGATAAGGCTTTTACTCAACCTGTAGATTGACTATGGTATAATATCAGAATGGCCAACAAAGTAAGAAGGCTATGCCAACCAACAGGGCACGACCAAACAAATGACCAACGGGTCAAAGTAGTAATGAATAACCCAGTAACTGCTAACTCTGTCTTTTGCTCTTTCGGGGTTGAAAGATGCTGAAGTCTATAAAAACCAAGATTAATGTTAATCAATTAACTTTATTATAACTTTGGGATGTATATACTACATTAACGAAAACTAGGCTCAGAAAACAAAATAAGGCACTCTATATGTAATGCAGATTTATGCAAGCTATATATATATATCAAGTTTGCTGGTAGCTTAATAGTACTGACCTTTTGTGGTGTAGCAAACTGGATTACGGAGGTCCTTTGTGGTAAAGATGACATGGTGGTGCTGATCTCCTCAGATGACTAGACATCACTTTGTGGCCGGGGGGGTTCTTTATTTAATATTATTTATTTTATTATGCAAACTCTTCTTGCTTCTTATGAATAGCTTTATCCGGTCCATATTCATTTTTTGCTTCAGCACAATCCTGTGCATATTCGACACCTAAACAACCTTGCCACACATCGCCTTGATGATATATAGCCCATTGAAGTCCATGTCCATTCTTCCATCTTTCCTTCCATGCTTCCTAGAATTATAAACAAGAACCTAATTTCCAATATTAGGGTTTAATGCCTATACTTCACCTTTCTATCAAACACCGCCTTCTGCTTCTCTTGTGACATCTTGGTATTTTGAATTGTTGTTTTTTGATAATTTTTCATTGAAGTTTTCTTTTCCTCCAGGAATGTGTTGTAATCTTTCTCCTGTGGTAGAATAGTTGTTAAAAGCTGCAGGATAAAAAAAAAAAAAAAAAAAAAAAAAAACAGTTTTAATGAACAGCAACACAATGGTGGTTAATTTACGTAAGGTAAACCTACTTTGCACTACAAGTGCACTTGGAAATGCAGTTGCTGTAGATCTGAGGGGAAGATCTGAAATGATGGGAAGCTCCTGCTGATTTTATCATCCAATCATGTGCAAGATAATATGCTGTTTTTTTTTATTTTCCTTGCCCCCTTCCATGTCCCCCTCAGATCTAGAGCCATTTTCAGTGCACTTTTAGTGCAAAGTGGATTTGCCTTTCATTAATAACCCCCTAAGTGTTACTTAAGAGTTTTGACAAGATGAATAAATAGATACTAATTTTGTAATATAGTCATACAGTGAAAAGAAAAATGGAACTGATAATTTTCAACATTGAAATGCTTGTGAGTACAGAAAAATGTTTACTTATATGGGAGCTATCCTTACATTTATAATCAACTAACTTAACCATTTAACAATAAGAAATAACAGTCAAATATTCATATGTGCCACTTATGTTGCATAAAGCAATTATTTATAATCAGGTGAGATCTTGTATACACACTTAACACTTTTTTTTTTTAGAAAATATTTTACTGTAGAAAGAACACCCAAAAGAAAAACTCACTGGAAGGTCAACTTGAATCTCTGCTGGGAGGACCAACACCCTCCGGCACATCAAAAGGAACGGTGAACGCTTGGTCGTTGTTTGGACCTTCGACCATAGAGAAAACACTCAGATAAGACACTGATGGGGACACTCTGATAAGACACATCAGTGTCCCCGTCAGCGTCCCATCAGAGTGTCCCTGTCAGTGTCTTATCAGAGTGTCCCCATCAGTGTCTTATGAGAGTGTATTCTCTACCCTGAAAAGACTCTGATGGGAACGCTCTGATAAGACTCTGATGGGGACACAGCTAATGGGAAAATTGTGGGAGAGGTGTGCAAAGGCTCTGATGGGGACAAATACTGTATTTGCTGGCGTATAAGACTACCTTTTACACTTAAAAAAACTGTCCAAAAAGCAGGGGTCGTCAGCTGCTCGGATGCCTGCTGGATGTGCGGTAATACTGTATGTAGCTTCGGCTACATACAGTATATACCGCTTAGCCAATCCCGGTGAGCGATGTATTCAAATGAATACAGAGCCTGCTCGGATTGGAGTAACAACCTCTGCAAATCCGAGCAGGTTACATACAGTCACCTGTGGTGTCCCAGTACAGGTATTTGCTGTAGGCCCTGTCAGATTGAGACCCTCGGCTTGTGGGGCCTCCCCTGCAGGGACTCAGCTAGTCATGATATGATTTATACTGTTATGGTTGATAATACATTTATTAGGTGCGTATAGCTTTAAGAAGTTTAGTCCGCCATTTTATGTTTAGTCAGAGTGTATGAGAGTCAGTAGGACTAAGTGCTAGACAAGACCTTATGGTGTTGTATTATACTTTAACTTGTAACACACTTTAAATGTAAGTTCTAAGGGGAATACAGATAAGTCTCTATGACCCACAGCTCTCAGCCAATGGGCTTCAGCCTCCCTCAGCTCTCAACCAATGGGCTTCAGTCTCCTCACGTCTATATAAGGGGTGGGAGTTCCTGTTTAAAGAAGTCTAGGGCTACACACAGTTTCTGGTTGGTCAGAGCAGAGTTCAGTCAGAGGAGAAGCAGTGCAGGCCAGAGACCTCCCGTTCAGGAGAAAGTACAGCAACTCGTGGAGTACTTCTAAAAAACTATAGAATCAGTACTTCAGCGAAATTATCGAATCAATCCGTCGTTCCGACAAGAAGCCTCAAGTCTACCGACACTTCAGTAAGTGTATCTATTCTTCAGCCTAGTCAAGCATAGGCCCAGTATTACTAATCCGGCCGCAAAAGCCAAGGATATATGATAAGCCAAGCCCAGGCATTGTCAGCTGTGTGGTCCTCTAGAGACTGTTTTGTGGAACCTTTGCGACACTCTGTGTGAACGCTGTGAAGATTTTGACACCTGTCTTCATGCCAGTAAAGCCTTTGTTATATTGACCCCTGTTGTGGACTGTGTTATTACCATCCTAGCTAGCGGGGATACGGAGGCCCCCGGAGCTGTAGTTTCCTGGGGTATATCAAGACTACAGTGGCGTCACGTGACAGAGAGGGTTAATACCATCCGACCCTCACTAAGGGTTAACACCACCAGACCCTGGGCTCCTAGCCCAAGAACCAAGCAGCTAACCATCAAGCGCATGTGTGTGGCCGTGGGGTTCATCCTCCCCGGTCATCACACACCTGCTTGGATTGGCTTTGAGAGTTAGAGAGGTGTGGGCTGATGTTACAGCCTCTGCCAATCCAAGCAGGCTTTGTATTCATTAATAGAATATATCGCTCGCCGTGATTGGCTCCCAGCTCCAGCAAGAATGAAGAATATGGCTCCAGAAGGAAGAAATATGAAGCGTCGGAAACCTTGGAAGGGGGGTCGTCTTATACGATGAGTACAAACAAAAAAATCTTAAAAAAGGGGGTTGTCTTATACGTCCGGTCGCCTTATACACCGGCAAATACGGTACTTTTTTATCCTGTTAGAAATGGATCCCAATACCGGTACTTCTAATCCTGGACCAAAACAAAAAAACGGAGGTCATATGAAGCTGGTTTCAAACTTAAGGTTGTGTCCAGAGCAGAAGAAAGCAATAACAACATTGCAAGTAGGGAATTTTGTGTTTATGAAAAACAAGTGAGGGAGTGGCGGCAGATGAAAGCTGACTTGGAAAAGATTCCAAAGGCAAAAAAAAGCTCAATGTGGTTTAACAACTTCATATGAAGCTCTAGAGACTGAATTGCATGAATGGAGTGTCCCCGGGATCCCGCAATGTATTTCCACAGTGTACGGCGGCTGGATCTTCCGTCCGATACACTGTGTGCCCTGGATTCCCTTCCCTGCGAGTGTCGCAACGCAGGGGGCGGAAATTTCAAATAGTATAAAACACAAACACTCTGATACAATGTAATCCTATTGGATTACAATACAAAATAAAATAAAGTGACCTTAGATTGCCTCCCAGTGCTTTCTCCTGTGCCCTTGTCTGCAGTTTTACTGTACTTTGTGTTTGTAAACTGCACAGTGACCATGGCATCAAAAAATTGCGATATGATCTGCTGCAAGACAGCGATACGGAATCGCTTGCAGAGGAGTTGAGTGACAGTGACTTGTGGGGAAATTCATCATCAGACGCAGAAAGCGTTTTCAGTGATGATCCTGCGACTGTGCCCAGAGATGTGCAGACTTTGTGCTCGATTGATTGCGGTACGGAGCGTGTAGCGCCCCCAAGATTTCCGTTTACAGGAGCACCTGGGATCAAAGTGGATGTTGAGTATGACAACCCCTTGGCATACCTCAAGCTATTTTTGACTGATGAGATTATTGCCAAAATAGTTATGGAGACAAATAGCTACCAGGAGCAACAAGCTACTACCCATCAGCGGGTTTCAAGGAGCAGAAAGTGGTAACCGGTAACCAGAGAGGACATCTGGAAGCTTCTGGGCCTTATAATTCTTCAGGGAGTGGTGGTGGAAACCCCAGCACAAATGGTACTGGACAACCAACAAATTGCTGGCAACTCCTTTTTTGGCACAGTTATGTTGGAATACAAATTTTCGCTCATAATGGCATAATAGGGCACAATTCATTTGGGCCCATGCACATGGGTCCTGCGGCCACCCCTCCCCCCTTATGCTTGGCCTTCTGCTGACAAAAAAAAAAAATGTATGTCATTTTAAACACCTGGTGTATGTGTGTGCTATGCTTTTGAATATAATTCAGGTACCTGTGGAAAGGTGTGCTCTAATTGGTCCAGGAAGAGCAGGTGATCAGCTGGAAGGTTCTGGAACCATCTGGACCCTATATAAGGCTGCAGCCGCCGCTGCTCGGGGCTGTTGGCTGGGTACTGGACTTTGCTCCTGCGGGCCCGCCATGAATTCACTCCTGAGGGAACTCCTTGTGAGAGCAGAGAGCGATGGGGGAGAAGATTGGATCCGACGCTGCCTGGCTATGGAGGATTCGACTGAGGAGCGGATCGTGAATGCGGAAGAAGGGACGTCTGAGGCAGCACATGTGGCAGACAAGGCCCAAGAAGACCAGCGCCATGACACCAGCCCACCCCACATCACCAGGCCCAGATGCAGCCGTGCGGCGCCGAGGGTTATGACGCCCGTAGAGGAGGAGTCCCGGCATCAGCAAGAAGAAAACTACACCCCTTCAGTGCGGAGGTCTGTCCGAGGAAAGAGAGCTCCCTCCTCCTCTCCAAGCAGACCGAGTGGTAAAGGCAGTCGTGGGCGGCGTGTAACCGCGCCTCCAGCTCCTATTACAGCTGCTGCAGTAAGCACAGAACAGACGTCCGAATGCCATCTAGTGGACGAATATCAGAGTGCACCAGAAGCTCTGCAAGGTAAATTAACCCATGCTTTACAACCTGTATATTTGCCTCAAACTGCATGCAGTGGCACTGTCCCTCTGCTAGACTCTCTTCTATCTTCTTTTTTTCTAAAATAGCAGAGGCAGTTGTGTCTCAGCATGCCTCTCCCTCTCCAGCTGTAAATTCTCCTGCCAAAGTTTGGTCTGCTAATTTTCCTATGTCTACTCATTTAAATGTACAGTCACCTCAATGTTTAACTGACACTTATCCATCAGTAGATTTGGTTAGTCATAATGTTCCTGAGACATCTGTGCAGGAGGTTATGCCCTGCGCTTTATCACCCCTCGGTTTTCATTTGGCTACCTCTGTAAAGGAGAGGATTTGGAGAGGGGAATTCATTGACATGCTGTCACTGCTTCCTTCATCTAAAGAATTTCTGCGCACGGACAAAAGGGCAGATGAAAAATCAGAGGATGACAGGAGGAGGCCAGTGGCCAGGTCAATTTTTAACTGGTTACAGGCCTTTTGCATTTTTTCTAGCGTAATGCGAGAAAAATTCCCTGACCACTGCAGTGGTCTTTTTCAGCACTTAGAAATTATACTAGAGGCTTACAAAAGTTTTGGAGGTTTTGGATGGTTTGTCTATGACAAATCTTTTCGTCAGAAGTTGGCGGTGTATCCTACTCTACAATGGGGCATGAAGGATGTTGGCCTTTGGCTAAACATGATTGTCCCCCAGAAATCCTTTCCTCCAAAACCAACGCCTCAGGCCAGCGGTGTCAGCCAATCCCCTAACAAGAAAGGGTATTGCTATTATTTTTAATGAGAGTCAGTGTAAAACATGCTCCACTGTTTGGCAATTTATCCAGACAAGGTGAAGGCCAGCCTCTTAACTGAAGGTTTCAGGGATGGCTTTGCTCTACCAAACTTTACGGGTATAGGCTGCCAAGCCAGTAAGGAATTTAAAATCAGTGGATACATTTTCTGAGGTTGTCCGGGGGAAAATCTTAAAAGAAGTTAAGGAGGGTCGAGTGGCAGGCCCTTTTCTCTCACCACCTTTCACTAATTTCCGCATTTCCCCCCTGGGTATTGTACCAAAAAAGGAGCCCAACTCCTTTCGTTTAATACACCACTTATCATTCCCGGCGGGTAGCTCCTTGAATGACGAGATAGACACTTCCCTTTCTTCGGTTTCCTATTCAACCTTTAAGGATGCTATTCGAGTAATCCTGCGCCTCGGGCAGGGTGCGTTATTGGCTAAGGCAGACATAAAAGCTGTGTTTAGGTTGTTGCCAATTTCTCCAGTTTCATTTAACTCATTAGGTTTCTGTTTTGAAGACATGTATTTTTTCGATATGTGTCTGCCAATGGGGTGTTCCCTATCATGTGCCTATTTTGAGACATTTGCGTCATTTTTGCATTGGGTGGTATCCTTTGAGTCGGGTTCTGATTGCATAATTCATTACCTAGATGATTTTCTTTTTGTTGGGCCGGCGGGTTCCTCCTTATGTTTGTATCTGTTGCAGCTTTTCTCTGAATTATCGGCCTATTTTGGCATTCCCTTGGCAGTGGAGAAAACCATTCTCCCGTCGATGTCCCTCGAATTTTTGGGTATCACAATTGACACCCTTGCCATAGAATTTCGGTTACCGGAAGATAAAATTACTCGGTTGAAACTGGCCATTTTGGGCATGCTTCGGAAGCGCAGGGTGTTACTGAAAGAGCTTCAATCTTTGCTCTGCCTTCTGGCATTTGCATCCAGAATCATGCCGGTTGGTAGGATATTTTCCCGTCGTTTGTCGTTGGCAACATCGGGACTCAAGTCCCCGTTTTCTCACATCCGTTTGTCTACAGAGCTAAAGGATGACCTGTCGGTATGGTACCAATTTTTTGATCAGTATAACGGGAGGTCCTTTTTCCAAGAAGACTTTGTTTTTGCAGCTGATCTGGAACTTTACACCGACGCGGCAGGTTCCCTGGGGTTCACAGCCATCTGGCGAACGCATTGGCTTTGCGGCACTTGGCCTGCTTCTTGAGTTGATTGTCGGATTACCAAAAACATTGTCTTGTTGGAATTCTTTCCAATTGTGGCAGCATTTGAGCTATGGAGTGCTCATTTCGCGAATAAGCGTATAACGGTTCAGACTGACAACAAAGGGGTTATGTTTGCCATAAATTGCCTCTCTTCAAAGTCCAATTCAGTCATCAGGTTGATTAGGTATTTTGTCCTGCTCTGTTTAAAGCATAATATTTGGGTGAAGGCTCAACATATCCCTGGTAAGTCTAACACGATTGCAGAGGCTTTATCCTGTCTCCAGATGTCCCGTTTCCGGCAGTTGTTTCAGCAAGCGGATCCCGAGGGATGCGTATGTCCAGCTCACCTGTGGGACCTAATATAGCAAGCCTATCTGCAGCAATTCAGAACTCCCTATCCCCTCATACTTGGTCGGACTATTCGGCGGCTTGGAATTCGGTGGTTGGCTTTCTGTAGGTCCTTGGATTTCCATTGTTACCAACACTCGGAGGGTACGGTGCTATCGTTTTTGTGTACGTTGATGCATGACAATCTTTCCCACAGCCACATCTCTAAGATTTTGGCTGGTGCATCTTTCTTTTTCAAACTACATAGCTTACCACCGTTGAACACGTTCTTCTCAGTTAAACAAGCCCTGAAAGGCTATAGGAGGAGCACGTTTGTTCAGGACAAACGTAGGCCGGTTTCGGTTGACCTGCTTAGAAAAATTTGTGTAGCCACAGGTCAAGCCTGCCTTGATCAATTTGAGTCTGGTCTGTTTACAGCAGCTTTCTGTGTAGCCTTTTTTGCAGCACTCAGAGTATCTGAGTTGGTACCTGTCAATAAATCTGGAATTTTGGGGCTATTGTTCCAAGTTGTTTATACGTCATTCAAAGACGGATCAGCTGGGAAAAGGGTGCTGGGTGCAACTCTATCCTTGTGGGGACCAAGTAATATGCCCCATAATAGTTCTACAAAGATACTTGGCCTTCAGGCCCCCTTTTTCAGGTACGTTTTTCTGCCACACTGA
The DNA here is from genome assembly GCA_029574335.1 of Rana kukunoris. Taxonomy (NCBI): domain Eukaryota; kingdom Metazoa; phylum Chordata; class Amphibia; order Anura; family Ranidae; genus Rana; species Rana kukunoris. Next base: position 68,703 of record JAJQKJ010000270.1, on the reverse strand, counting down.
CGGTTTGCCACTGACCAAGTATCAGTACGGCTCAGTTTTCAAGAAATGTTTACGGCTTATCGGCTGCCGGATGTTTCCTTCTCGACCCATTCTTTCAGCATCGGAGGCGGCAAGGTTGGGGCTGGATGAGGCAATCATCTGCAGGCTGGGTAGATGGGAATCTGGTAGATTCAAGTTATATGTCCGACCTAACCTTGTTCCTTGATTTCCAGGTTTTCACAGCACCATATGGATCATAGGGCACTCCTTTGTTTTCTGGGCACGTAGAAGGGCATCTCAACGTTGCTATACGGAAAACTTAACATTACCGACTGACGCTTTCTCATTATATTGGAAAGGTATTCGGGGGCTGCACTGGTGTCAAGTGTTTTCCCAGCTAGCTCAGCTCAGCGCACTATGGCCTCCCCCTTCTATAATCATTGTACATGCAGGTGGTAATGACATAGGTAGAATGAAATCCCTTGAATTATTGTTTAACATAAAGCGTGATTTCCAAAGGGTTAAGCTTGCTTTTCCAGCATGCAAATTTGTTTTTTCTGAGATAGTTCCCCGCCTTCTCTGGTCCTCTTCACCCCAGCTTAGGCCACTTGAGAGGGTAAGGAAGGCGGGTGAACAGATCTATGGAGAAATTTATGCCATCCATTGGCGGTTTTTCCTACCGTCATATTGGTTTAGAGGGAGGTAACCCGGGGTTTTATCGAGCGGATTCCATCCACCTATCAGAGGTTGGAATTGATTTATTTAACTTGGGATTGCAATCCTGTATTGAAATGGCCGTGGCTGTTGCAACAGGTTTGGCTGGTGGGGGACTTTACAGTTTGTTCAAATTTAGCTGCTCGAGTCCTAAGACTGAGCAGGGAGTTTTTTGCATTATTGAAGGTTTATTATCAATACGATATTTTGATTAAATAAAGATGGTATGATATATATTAATATATTAAGTCCTAAGACTGAGCAGGGAATTTTGCATTAAAACATTTTCTCTATCAATACGGTATATTTGTTTAAATAAATATGGAATATTATTATTATTTGATTAAACCAATAAAGGTGCCACGGCCATTACAATGCCATACTGTTGTCTGGTTTTTGTTCATTGGAGGTGTTGGGTCTGAGGGGGTGGATAGTGTGGCCTGCGGTCCCATGAAATATTTGCACTTTGCAAATAATGAAGACTTTGATGAGAGTTCTCATCCAGCTCCAAAACTTAAAAATAAATTGGGAGATTTATCAACCAATTCTGAAGAATTTCCAGCAGACCTATGTGCCTATGACTTTATACTCAACATCCTGCTACATCTCCTCCGATCAGGGCCGCCATCAGGGGGGTACAGGCATTACACCTGTAAGGGGCCCGGGGGTCCCCAGGGGCCCGGATGGGAACCACCCTAAAAAAAAAAAAAAAAAAAAAAATTTTTTTTTTTTTTTTTTTTTTTTTTTAGGTGTCCGAAGATCCCCAGGGGCCCGGAGGCCACCAAGGGCCCCAGACGGCAAGCCCTTTTTTTTATAAAATTTTTTTTTTTTATAAAAAAATATATTTTTTTATAACATTTTTTTCTTTTTTAATATATTTTTTTATTATTTTTTTATTAAAGGGCCAATTTTTTTCTTTTCTTTTTAGAGGTCCCCAGGGGCCCGGAGGCCACCAGGGCCCCAGATGGCAAGCCCTTTTTTTTCTTTATTTTTTTTTATAAAAAAATATATTTTTTTATGAAAAAATATATTTTTTTAATATATTCTTTTATTTTTTATTAAAGGGCCAATTTTTTTCTTTTATTTTTTTAGAGGTCCGGAGGTCCACAGGCCCGGAGGCCCCCAGGGCACCGGATGGCAACCCCCCTTTTTTTATTTATTTTCTATTAAAAAATATATAGATTTTTTAATATATTTTTATTTTATTTTTTTATTAAAGGGCCATTTTTTTTAGGGTCTAGGGGCCCGTAGGCCACCAGGGCCCCAGAGGGACCCCCTCTTTTTTATTTATTTATTTATTTTTTAAATATATTTTTTTATAAAAAAATATATTTTTTTAATATATTTTTCTTTTATTTTTTATTAAAGGGCCAATTTTTTTTCTTGTATTTCTTTAGGGGTCCGGAGGTCCACAGGGACCTGGAGATCCCCAGGGCCCCAGATGACAACCCCTTTTTTATAAAAAAATATATAATTTTTATATATTTTTTATTTCTTTTATTTTATATTTATATTATCCTTTTTTATAATTTTTTTTTACTTTTTTATATTATTTTATTTCTTTTTTTAATATATAGATGTATTTTTATTAAAGGGCTCAGAGGTCCCCAGGGCCCCATGTGTCAAACCCCCTTTTTTTTATAATTGTATTTTTTATTTTTGTTTATATATTTTTTTTATATAAATATTTTTTTATTAAAGGGCCCAGAGGTCCCCAGGGCCCTGGAAGGCACCCCTTTTTTTATATATAAATGTTTATTTATTTTTTATATATATATTTTTTTCTTTCTTTCTTTTTTTTTTAAAGGGCCCAGAGGTTTCTTTTTATTAAAGGGCCCAGAGGTCTGAAGAATTTCCAGCAGACCTATGTGCCTATGACTTTATACTCAACATCCTGCTACATCTCCTCCGATCATTCACTCATCACTGAGGCCAAAATCTATTTTATTTCTGACACACTCCGAAGGCCCTTATCTAGAGAGCTTCTACAGGGTGGTTTATGCGGACTTAGTCAAGTTGTATAACTCCACATCCATGTCTAAACACAATAATCTGTCACCATCCAAAATCAAATCCCTAGATCTACTCATACATGCTGACAATATTATAATCAAATCGGCCAATAAAGGAGGAGGAATTGTGCTCCTTGATAAAACAGCCTATCTAAAAGAAGCCCACAGACTTTTATCTGACAAATCAACCTATATGAAGCTCCTTTTTATGGAAAAACTTCTTCCAGATCCCCTACTTGTATTTCTTACCCCCTGGAATACCTATCATGGCAGCTATGGAAAGCGTCACTACAGGCTTCAGCCTATATATAGATCAATTCCGGCAACTTATTGTTTTTCAATTACAATCCTATATACGCAACAGCACACATCTACTTGAACTTCTGTCCCCCTACAGGTGGGAGCCAACCTATACATGTCTCTCACTCGATGTCTGTTCGCTATACACATCCATCCCTTACTCTTTTGGGCTGATGGCACTTGAACAATTCTTGCTCATGGAACCGTTGATCAACACTCGCCAGGCATACTTCATCATTGAAGCCACTGAATTTTGTTTAACCCATAATTATTTCACTTTCGATGGAGACGTTTACCATCAAGTTCAAGGTACTAGACATGTGCAGACTGGAATATTTTATTTTGTTTAAAAATGTATTTAGTTACTCCCGAAAATCGTTTTGATTTATTTCGCTTTTCGTTGGGGAATAGCTTTCGTCCGAAAATCCAATAATACTTGGTTTCTATCGAATGGTCAAAAGAATATTCAACGGAACGTTGAATCTTTACGTCAAATCGTACATTTCCATTCGAATATTCCGCCTACAAGAATTCTAATGTTGTATGACTAGTAATAATGTCGATTCTATTTTCTCATTAATCGAAATCTAATCTCTGTAATGTCCAATCTATTATTTCTATAGTGTCAAATCTTTTCTCTATAATGTCAAATCTTTTCCCTATAATGTCGAATCTCTCTATATCGAATTTTTACCGCAACAAAAACGAAAATAAAGCATTTTTATGTCAGATCGTTCGGTTTTCGTTTCTTACGCTTTCGTTATCGTTTGTTAAAACGATAATGAAAAAACCTGAGTTTCGGATGAAAATGCATTCTAACGAAAACGAATGCAGATCTGTCGAAACACGTGCAGCCAACTACCCCCTACAGCCAACAAACCCCCCTCATACGCTGGAAAAACATTCATATTTCTGGATACGCAGCTAATATTGTTTTCTTTGGGCGTTTTATTGGGCGCTCATATAGGAGGGCCCATCATCTAGGAGGGCCCCCAGACCTTTGTTGACTCATTTTAACAGCAATGAAATCACTTTCTGTCCTTTAAATATGGTCTGTCCTTTACATCTGTTTCACACCCTTCCACCATAGCCTTTTTGGATCTTGAACTTGGACATGATGAGCACACCATTTGTGCAAAAAACTACATGAAACCGACAGCAGGAAATTCTTACTTACACTTTAAAAGTTGCAATCTCCCCAAATAGATAAGCAACATTCCCAAGAGCCAATTTTGTCATCTGAGACAGACTATGTAGAACTCAGCAAAAATCTTAAAAGTACGTTCATTGAGAAACAGTATCCCAAGATTCAGTACTGTACAGTATATATAGACATAATCACCTCATTATCCTCCTTGTTTTTGCTAATTGATTATACCCATCATAACTTGTTTATATACTAGAAGTGCCATACTTGCCATGCATTTTTCACCATTTTATATATAACATACATCCTTTTTTTAATCACCTTTTACTTTCATCCATTCATTTAATGTTATGTATACTTTTCCCTTTGTAATCCTTTAACACACGTCCTTACTAGTGTGGCGATCCGTAGCTCCATCCATCCCCTGCATGTCCCGCCTTGGCCCCTCCTCGTCCTTGCATTACAATCTAGCTCCACAGTCTCTATTCATTAGCTTGACAAAGGAGTGTGGCAGCCGTACCATACGTTGCCTGTACACTCGGAAACGTGTTGCATCCCCAGTGACGTCATCACCCCTCGCCTGATTCTCCATCTGCACTTCGAGCCTCGCTGGAAGTCCCTCTTCTCCACGGCAGCCGGCTTCATTACATGTGAGAAAACATTCCAACAGGACAGATGAGATAGAGATATGAGATAGAGTGAAGGTGTTAGAAAATCCACCTATTGCAGCTTCAGGAGTTTCGGCGGGCTCAGGGGCTTTAACAGATTCCGGTATTCCCCTGGTTCTCAGGTCAGGCCCAGGTTATTCATCTGTTCCCCCATCACATTTTATCCCCGCCAACTTTAAAAGGGACATCCTAAAGGGCAAGGATGTCAATCTGGCGCCCCTGTTGATTGTGGCTCACGACGTAGCGGACAACAGGTCCTGCGCTTGTGGGGATGTTTCGGTGGTAGTCAAGACTAGGGATCACAGGCTTAATCGCAAATTATCCATCGCAAGATTGTCCTGGCCTTTAGTCTCTACTGAGACATTATCTGCTCCATTAGTCTACTTAGAAGGGAGGAGTTGGACCTGTACCTATATACAGTGGTCAAGTTAGGCCACAAGTATGGGGGGGTCCAACTTTTACGGTCTTTTATCGCCAAGGCCATGGCCTGTTTTGCTCAATGTCAGGTAGCAACAGTTTGGAGCAATATATATATGGAATTATTTTGCTGCCACTTCGCTGGGCTCAGATCCCCGGTGTGCGCTCACACAGCATACTGGTGCCCTAATTCAGAGGTTCCTGCCCTACCTAGCACATCCAGGGGGTCGGTTGCCCCTCTCCCATCCTCAGGCCATCCTGCTACATTGGACAAATTATGCCGGCCCATTAAAGCGGAGCTCCACCCAGTATAACAACATTTTACAATGTTGTTTGAAAAAAATAAAAAAAATAAACCTGAAAAAAATAAAAATAAAATACTCACCCGAAATAGCTGTTGCTATGCGGAAGTCCGTAATCTGCCTCTTCCTGATCCGCGGTGTGTTTTCTTCTTCTTCTTCTCCTTGTGAATGGGCGCGCTGCTTCCTGGGAACTGTGTGTGTTCTCAGAGAGCAGCGCGCCCATTCACAAGCCAGCGTGAGACTCGCGCAGGCGCAGTAGGAAACGGGCAGTGAAGCCGTACGGCTTCACTGCCTGTTTCCCATATTGTGAATGGCGGCGTGGGACCCGGAGCGATCGTGGGACCGGCATCGGGGGGCCCATCAGCGCGGGCGCCTAGGACAGGTAAGTGTCTTTATTTAAAGTCAGCAGCTACACTGTTAGTAGCTACTGACTTTAAATTTTTTTTTTACCGTGGCTGGAGCTCCGCTTTAATTTTCTGGGCAAATCTACAACCTTGGGACATGTAATTACAGTCAATGACCGGGTGTTTCAGGGCTCACCCTAAGTTAGGCAGTACAAAGCCTCGTGACTAAGCCGTATCAATGTGCCTTTTTTGCGGGAGTGCTTAGCCGCCCACCCGTCACCATCCTTGAGTAGTTTTTTGATTAAGGGTTTTTCAGAAAGGTTCCACACATGGTTTGTGTCCTTGCCCTCAGTGAGAGTTGAATGTCCCAATCTCAGGTCTTCGGCAGTAAACTCCGAAGCTGTGGACCTGTTATTGCCACCTGAATTGGAGAAGGGTTTCGTCATCGGGCCATTTACACACCACCTTTCCAGGTTTGGAGGATTAACCCACTGGGGCTGGTTAGACTTGTCTGCCCCTTATTGTTCACACACACTTAGCCTCAATTCTTTGATACCTTCGGAAGAGTTTTCTCTCAAATACGCTTCAGTTGATAAGGCCATTCAGTCTATTATTAGGGTGGGCACAGGCTCCTGGCTGTCTAAAGCTGACATTGCTGACGCTTTTAAGCTGCTGCCAATTTTGCCATCACACTGGCAGTGGCATGGTATCAGGTGGAGAGGTGATTACTATTTTGCCACCAAGCTAACTTTCGGGTCCAAGAGTGGCCCTTGGTTGTTCAACTCCTTTGCCCAGGCCCTTAGCTGGATCCGCACAGGGAAAATTGTCACAAGGTAATTCATTATCTAGATGATTTTCTCCTCATTAAAGGTAGCGATCAGGTTCCCACCGACCTTCTGAAGCTCAATGCCGTCTTTTCAGAGCTGAACGTCCCACTGGCAGTAAGGAAAATGGAAGGTCCTGTCACAAGACTGACGTTTCTGGGTATCACATTGGATACACAGTCCATGCAGGCCAGTCTTCTTTCAGACAAGCTGGTTAGGATCAGGGATCGTATTCATGCCTTTACCGTCTCTCGAGTTTGTACTAGGTTGGAGTTACAGTCGCTACTAGGCATCTTAAATTTTGCAATGAGAATTATTCCCCAGGGAAGGACTTTTATCTCCAGATTACTGTATTTATTGCCTTCAGCCCCTAGCTCGGATTCTCTGGTCATTCTGGATCCATCCGCTCTGTCAGATCTCCTGATGTGGCATGAGTTCCTCCAAGATTGTAATGGGGTTTCTATGTTCATCCCTACAGTGTCCAGTTTTTCCCCTCAAGTATCGACAGATGCAGCAGCCTTTGAAGTTTATGCGGCCATTTTTGGCTCGCACTGGCTGGGTCTTGGTCTGAGGAGGTCTTAGCAATTTCTCAGTTTGCAGAGACCTCTGCAATGTTTGAAATTGACCCTATAGTGGCAGCGGCAGATGTGGGGGCATTTATGGGCAGACAGTGTTTTTTCTACAGACAACCAATCGACCTCTGAGATCATCAATAATGGTAGGTCCAAGTATTTTCTCATCATGGGGTGTGTGCGTAGGCTCGTTTGGTTGTCTCTCCAGTTCAATTGTCACTTGCATTGTAGGTTTGTCAGTGGTACACATAACATAGCGGCTGATGCTTTATCCCGGTTCAATTTCCCACAATTTTTCCAGCAAGTCCCGGGCGCAGATGCCTGCGCTACGCCTTCTCCACGGTTCCAGCAATTAGTGCTGGATTAAATTCCCATTGGGCTGATGCAGCGGCCTTGATTAATAAATCTTAATCTGTTAACACTAGTAAGGCTTACTGTACTGCTTGGAATGTTTTCCAGGCTTTCCTGTTTAGTTTTCTGAGCCCTGATCATTTTAACATCCAGTACCTGCTAGCGTTCACTGCTTTTTGTCACTCCCAACTTAAATTGGCCCATGGTACCATTAGGACTTATATCGCGAGAATTCAGCATTTTATGTCCTTGTATGACCCTAATAGACCCTCCATTTCTTCGGCACACCCTATTAAAGCTATCCTCAAGGGGATCCAGAAGAGCAGCCCCCCGCTATGGTCAATAGGCTTCCTATCTCGGGTCATGTTTTCCGTGAAATATCTGACATTCTCACAAGGTCCCCCGTTGTTGCCTAGCCTGGTGCTCAAGGCCGTGATTTATCTGGCATTCTAAGTTTTTTTTTAGGCCAGGTAAGTTCACGGTTTCTGGCCCAGGGTCGCGTATTCTTTTGATCAATCAACTAGTCAGACACCCCGGCCACTTCTGTTTATATATGCATGCTTGCAAAACACAGCAGATGGGAGTTGGCACGGATATTTTTTTTTTTTTCAGACTGGCAAGGCATGGTGCCCGGTGTTGGTTTTGGACTAGCTCATCCGTGCTTTAACTTGAGACTAGTGAAATGGACTTTAAAGGCACCACATGGGTTATTACAATGATTATACAGTTCTACCAAAAAGGAGGCTCAGATATAAAGCATAGTTTGTAAGGTTGGTTGTATAGTGCATAACCGGGTGGTGGTCCAGAGGAACAGGAGGGCTTGCTCTACATGTTGCGCGCTATGACTAGCGTGTGCCTTTAAAGTCCACTTCACTAGTCTCCAGCCAATTCCATTAATATCAGGACGTTGGCACACTAATTACTGGTGCATTGGCAGCATCACCCTGCTATTGATGTACGTTAAATTTAGGCCTTTCTCTATTCTCATCAGTGCTTAGTCTGATGAACTCAGGGATGGTCCTCTGCTGCCTTTCCCTTGTGCGCCCCTCTCCGCAGCCCAAATTAATTTACAGTGCCGTACCCTTTTGGCCAATCTGGGTCTGTACCCCAAGGCATACTCTGGCCATTCCTTTAGGATAGGTGAAGCATCTGCAGCTTTGCACCAAGGGGTACCGCCCCATATTATCCAAAAATTTGGTAGATGGAGGTTATCTTGTTACTCAAGGTATATCCCAGAGCCTCTGTTCGAGATGTCACAAGCATTTGTTAGTTTATCAGATTGAATGTCAATCATTGCATGTAATAAATCTTTTGCCAAACTTTTACCCTACTGTGTTTATTTTTTTGCTCCCTTTTAGGCATACCAACCAGGTGACCTCGGCACACTTCAGGTCAATGTTCTCGGTTTCTGTGTTCCTTGTACTCGGAGTCAACCTGTGGATGGAATAGACAAGGAACACAGAAACCGAGAACATTGACCTCAAGTGTGCCAAGGTCACCTGGTCGGTATGTCTAAAAGAGGGAAAACCCAAGAATGAAATGAAATGGAAAATAAAAGGGAATGGGTGGGTGGGACACGCAAACCAATCGACCATGGAGGAGGAGGCAAAAGGAGGGCAGGCTTTATGCGGACTGACTCCTCCTACAAACACAGGTGGTCAGCCTTACACTTGTACTCAGAGTCAACCTGTGGATGGTATAGACAAGTGTAAGGCTGACCACAGGTCAGCCAGTGTTTGTAGGAGGAGTAAAAGGCAGCCTCAGTTCAGGGAATCGTCCAATATCTGATCCAAGTCATACACAGAGAAATCCAACAGCAAAGCAGGGCAGACAAATGGGAGGCTTGATCAGGAACAAATGCAGGTCTCTATCTTGTGTCTTTATCACAACATAAAGTGTTTGGTTTGCTTATATCAGGTGACTGACCAGATCAATACCCTTCCAGGTGAACACAGACAGGGGGAATGCAACAGCCAACACCATAATGCTGGAATAGGTAGCAGGAGCACTAAGTGATCCTGACACCTGATCAATGTGTTTTAAAGTTGGTAAAACAATTTAATAGCTGACTTTCATTTTCTCTCTTTGATGCGCCCCTGCAGTCACTCTCAAGTGGAAGGCCATTATCGCTGACGTTTTACTAGTGTGTGGTATTACAGCCATGCTGCTAGGTAGAAATCGAAGGTAAGTATAAGCTGAAATTGTTATTGTGTAATGTATCCGTTTCATTTTTGTTTTACTGAATGTGTATTCCCATTCTGCACAGATTATCGTTCACCCTTCCTCCTAAAAAGGTGGGTTACCCACAAAACATGTAGAGGATCTTTGTGGATCTGCATAACAGTCGCAAAGCACATGCAGAAATGCATGCAATAGGGGCTGTCAGGCCCGTCGCAACAAGACAGGCAAAGGAAGCAATTGCTTGGGGCCCCGAGCTGGCCAGGGGCCCCAGCAACCAGCGGCACAGGCAGCAGGATTTTTGTATCTTTAATGGGGATAATAACACAACAAAATGCAGCTTCACCGAGCCTTGCCGAGCCGCCGCGTCCTTCGCTGCATCCCACGCGGTACTGGAGATTCAGTTTGTTGTACCTGGCCGGACTGTGGACTGACAGGAAGTGCACACACCGAGTGCTCTGTGCTCACTTCCTTTCAGTCCGGCCATGAACAACAAACTGAATCTCCTGCCGGCTGCCGTGCGGTATGCGGTACTGTAGTCTGTAGGGAGGGGGGTTCAAAGTAACAGGGGGGGGGACTGTCATTACAAAAATATGTTAGCCGACAGTGATCATAATTACCCCACTTATGTATTAAAAACAAAACAATTACGGTACCACCATAGATCTCTTTACATTCTATTTACCATCCCATTTCCATCTTATAGCTTCTATTTTGAATCAGGTAATATTTATTAAAGCTCTTTGCAAAAATGTATAAAGCAGAGAAAAGACTCTACAATAAACTCTACTGTAGAGTCGTTTCTCTGCTTTGTACATTTTTGCAAAAATCTTCAATAAATATGACCTGATTCAAAAAAGAAGCTATAAGATGGAAATGGGATGGTAAAGAAAATGGAAAGAAATCTATGGTAATTGTTTTGTATATATTACCTGATTCAAAAAAGAAGCAATAAGACCCCTTTCACACTGGAGCGTATTGCAGGTGCTATAATATTAAGGGCGGTTTGCAGGTGCTATTTTTAATATTATATAATAATGTAAATACACCGCTCCTTCTCTGCTCCAAAGATGCGGCTAGCAGGACTTGTATTTACACTTTTTTTACCGTCCTGCTGGCGCAATTATTTTCCCAGCTACACCATCAACTTCATCCTCAACAACATCAACAGATGCATCACTTCTCAGTGCTGATGTTTCCTCTATAGCACAAGGTACCACAAGCTCTATAATTATAGCCGATATCCTACACAGCCCAGAGTTTAAACTGATAAGTGTGTGCCAGCATATTGTTAGAAAAAAAATTCCCACCAAACTGTGTAAATACCACCGATTCACTTTTGCCCGTGGACAATTAGTACGCAAAAGCATCAGTTCAAAAACCCGCGCATGCCCAGAATCAAGTCGACGCATGCTTGGAAGCATTGAACTTTGTTTTTTTCACCACGTTGTCGTGTTTTACGTCACCGCTTTCTGACACGATCGGTTTTTAAACTGATGGTGTGTACGCACATCAGACCATCAGTCTGTGAACCGATGAAAATGAACTTCAGTCCGTTTTCATCAGTTTGGACTGATTGTGTGTACGCGGCCTCAGTGATGCATTCTGTACCTGAACAGATGGATTATATTAATAAAAACATAATTTTTCCCCAGCTACACCATCAATAGCATCTCTCACAGTGGAAGACACTGCATCCAGAACAGAAATTGAGTCTGCACCACTTCCCAACACTGAGGTTACCTCTACAGCTCAAGGTACCACCACAAGCACTGTCATTTTAGCTGATGACCCTGCGCAGTGGCCAGCAGTCCTGACTAATAGTGTGCGCTGTCAAATTGTTAAAAAAAAGGACCAGTGCAAGTCACAAACTTTGCATTCCCCCAAAATTCTGAGAATCCACCTCGAAGATTCACAAATGACAATTACATGAGAAGCATGAAAAATCGGGAGAAAATTCTTCGATCATGGATGTTATATTTCATGAGCACAGACTCAGTGTTCTGTTTTGCCTGCACTGTTTTTGGGAAGCGTGAAAATGCCTTAAGCAACAGTGGCTTCCGTACATGGAGGAACCTAGCTCATCATTTAAAAGTACCTAAATATTCAAAGGGGCATTGTGACAATATGACGAACTGGCATGAGCTGCAGAGGAGACTGCAAACCAATACAGCCATAGATAAAAGACAACAAGACTTGATGCAGATCGAGATTGAGCATTGGTGTCATAAGGAGAGTGATTGCTATAATTTGTCACTTAGCAGAACGCAACCAGGCTTTAAGTGAGTTGTATGACCCACACAATGGGAATTTTCTGCCACAAGTTGAACTGATGGCACAGTTTGATTCAGTTATGACTGAACACATAAGAAGAATACATAACCAAGAGACAAGAGTACATTTGAGTGGAACTATTCAAAATGGAATAATTGCACTAATTAGAAACAAGGTACTGGAAGAGATTGTGAGAAGAGTACACAGAGCAAAGTATTACTTTGTTATTATGGATTGCACTCCTGATGTCAGTCATAAGGAACAGCTTTTCATTGTTCTGAGAATAGTCAATTGTGAACCATCTGTGTCCATTGCAGAACATTTCTTTGGATTTTTAGATGTTGAAGACACAACTGGTAAGGGCATGACTAAAGTCCTGCTTGACCACCTGCAGAAACACAGCCTTAGTCTTTCTGACTGCCATGGTCAGTCTTATGACAATAGCAGCAATATGATGGCCATAAACAGGGTGTTCAGGCAAAAATTTTGCAATTGAACAGTAAAGCATTTTGCATTCCATGCTGCAGCCATACACGTAACCTTGTTGTGGCAGATGCTGCAAAGTCCTCAGTGCTGTCTATCTCCTTCTTTGGTGTGTTGCAAAGACTCTAAAACGTATTCAGTTCCTCTGTGCAGCGCTGGGCAGTTCTAAAGGAACATGTGAAGCTGCTCACTTTAAAACCATTGTCAACAACAAGATGTGAAGCTCGGATTGACTGCGTGAATGTGGTGCGATACCAGTTACCAGAGATCCTGGATGCATTGTCAGCCCTCCAGATGTTTGCTATAGAGAAGGGGGACTCAGAGACCATGTCCACTGCTAAAAGCTTACATGGTGAGATGAATACCTGGTCTTTTCTGCTTTGCACAATGACCTGGTACAATGTTTTGTACCAGATCAATCATGTCAGCAAGCTGCTACAAAGTCCAAATGTTTCCATGTAAACACTTAGATCAGAAACAGAAGGAGTAAAAGACTACCTTGAAGACTTCAGGGAAAATGGGATTGCTTCCTGTCAAACTGATGCAAAAGACATTGCAGAAAATCTGGATATGGAAATGACCCTTCCTGAGAAAAGGCACCGTAAAAAGAAAAGTCAGTCTCTAAATGAAGGTACAGAGGACACTCAGTCTACTCCAGAAGAGACTTCTTTCTGCCCATGGATGACACAGCCCTCAGAAGCCTAAGTGACAGGTTTTTAAGATTGAAGGGTGTTTATGACCTTTATAACTTTCTGTTCTCAAAGGACAACATGAAGCAGACAATAAAGAATGGAAAACTTCATGAACGATGCAAAAAATTGGAACAAACCCTCCATGACATTGATGCTGATGACTTGGAACTTGAGATCAATTCATCTCTCTACACCTTTCCAGACCATGTAGCCACTTTCCCATTTGAGAAGCTACTGGATTTGTACAGTAATTTAAGCATTACTTTGCGTCTACTCCTGACTCTCCCTGTGTCAGTGGCCTCTGGTGAGAGGAGCTTTTCAGCTTTGAAGCTAATAAAGAATTACATGAGGTCCACCATGGGCCAAGAAAGGCTCACAGGACTGACACTTACATCAATTGAGCGTGATGTTCGCCAGTCTTTGGACATGGAGGGCATTGTGATTGCCTTTTCAGAAAACAAAGCTCGCAAACAGCAGTTTTAGAGAATTTGCACTGTTACACATGTTTATGAAAACTGAAAAATGTTATTGTGTGTTTTAAGTATGTTGGATTTCGTTATTGTGCACTTTAATGTATACTTGATTTTATGATACAGTGGTGTTTTTTTGCAAATGTTAAAATTGTATGCACATTATATACAACAGCAGTATTTGCACTGTAAACCTTCATTATTTATATAAAGTGTGGGTGAACTTACACTGTATCGCTATGCTGTGGTTCTTGTAGGCTTTGCGTGCGTGCATGGGGGGGGGGGGGGGCTCCATGTCCATTTTGCTTGGGGCCCCAAAATTCCTTCAAACAGCCATGGGGGCTGTGATGCCTTAACCGCTTACGGACTGCCCGCCGCAGGAATGTCACTAATTTGAAGAGGAATACCATTGTTATGGTAGCAGCTAGGTACCATATGAATATAACAAGCAGATTGCCCTTGTTAGGGAAGGTTCCTCCCGCTGGTGACACCACCTGATATTTGCCAAGCAGTACTGTGGTCCACCAGCAGGTGTCTCCTGGCAGTCTGGAACTGCCAGGGGAGCCCTCCCCTGGTATTATGTAATCTTTGGGCCGCAGTACCATGCAGTATCATGTCTCCCTGTCCCATCCATCCTCTCCCTGTCCTGTGCTCCTTACCCCATCTGCTGATATCCCGGTGTATGACCTTGGCCCGGCTAACGTTTATGCTTCTGGAATACCCCTTTGTCTATCTACTGATCTGCTGTGTATGACCCTGGCTTGGCTATTGTTTAAGATCCTGGCATTTCCCTTTTATTGTATATATTTGTCTGTTGTTGGTTGTGGGTCTCTGTCTGCTGGTTGGTTTTCTGCACTGTGTCATATTGGAGGTGGTTGTATTCATATTGGTTCACTAACCTAAATAAACCTTTATGTTTTCACATATATGTGTTTGGTGTTTCTCTGTTACTAGTCGCACAGTTCTGGTCACACTTGGTATATGACAGAATACCAGGGCCATCTTTGACCAGAAGTGGCTACACAGAGGAACCATCTTGGTTCTGTTGGCTTTCTGAAATGAACCCTAACATGATTCCCTATTATGCCTTGCTGGCATCTAAGAGTGGTGACTATCTACGCCAGACACTAAAGGAGTGGACCAATGACCGGCTGCTTGAGATTATCCGTTTGGCCCATTCCCAGGTTGACCAAGGCTGTGTTTTGTTTGGATAGGTGCAGCCTTTGATCCAAATATGTGCTGAGCTAGCCCTGTCCTGTGTTCCAGGGGGCTGTGATGATTTTTCTCCCCCTTTTAGTGCTGATCAGGTGGAATCTCTGGTTTGGCTGCTAGAGGATGATCCCTCATGCTTTGTTGAGCACTATTCAGTTTGTTCCCGGCAAAGGCTTGTGGAATGTATTCACTCAGTACAGACCCTTGTCAGACAGGCAGCATGCGATTCATTCTTTGTCCAACCAATACTCTCTGCATGGTCTGATATGTTAAGTCAATCCCAGCCAAACCCACAGCAAACCACTTCTACCATCAGACACCTACCTGATCAAAAGTCTTTTCTCCCATCACCCATGGCAACCCCAGTCGCAGCTCAGTACACACTGCTTCCCACCAGATACCAATATCCAGTCTCTGCTCCCTGCACCTATCCTGCATACAACCCACCTGTCTCTTCTCAGCTGCCTACAAACCCACAAAAACTTCCTCCAGCTCCTGTTACCTCTTCTCCGCCATATGCCAATCCTCCTTTTCAGTCTACTGCACCCCTTACTTACAGAGCTTCAGTGGCTAAGCCCAAGAAAAAACAAAAGTTTTTTCCAACCAAAACGATCCTGCCAGTAACCCAACCTGTCTCCTCACCAACCAACCTATCCCAGTCTACTTGCATGCCAGCTGAACCTGATGTCTCATTTAAGTCTACCAACTCTTTGCCAGTTTGCCAGCCTGACGTTCCAGTTTGCCACCCTGAAGTCCTGTTGCCGTCATTCCAGCCTAAAGGTCCTGTTCCAGTCTTCCAGCCCGATGTCTTGGCGCCTGCCTTCCAGCCTGATGAGCCAGTGTTCCTGCCTGAAGATTTGGTGCCTGTTTTCCGGTTTGAAGTTGTGGTGCCCGCTGCCCAGCCTGATGAGCTTCTGTCTGCTGCGCAGCCTGATGAACTTCTGACTGCTGCCCAGCCTGATGAGCTTCTGTCTGCTGCCCAGCCTGAGGTCTTCCTGTCCACTGCCCAGCCTGAGGTCTTCCTGTCCACTGCCCAGCTGTCAGGGGGATGTCTACACAGACACCCAATACTAGAGGACAGGTCAGTGGGCTGCACTAAGGAAATAGGCAGAAGGTAAGTGAACAATATGAATTAATTGAGGACAAGGCACAAGTGAAAAAACAGGACACCCACAAACAAGCACGCCAACTACACATACAATAAACGTCAAAACCACCAAAACTAGTGAACATAAATATGTACAATAAATTAGAACGTAACCAGTAGGGATAAGAAACAAGCAAGTCCAGGGTCAAAGCCGGGGTCAAGGATCGGAGACGGCAGCGAAGTCCAGAAGTACAAGCCAAGGTCAAAGGGAACAGATTAAGAAACAGACTGGTATCAGGACAGACAGGAACAGGGCTTAACAGACGAAATAATGCAGCACTGGACTGAAGTGCAGGGCGGGCTTATATACCAGTGCAGCTGCAACTTGGGAGACACCTGCTGGTGGCCACCAAAACTGCACCCCTGTTACCAGAGGGAACAGTGCCACCAGCAGGCGACCCAAGTCATGACACCGATCATGACACCAGCTCGACGACCTAGAGCCTGCTGCCCAGCTCGACGACCCGGTGCCCGCTGTCTGCCCTAAGGTGTCTGATGTCCTGCCTGAATCACCTGATTCCCAGCTTGAGCTGCCCAACACCTGGTTGGATACTGTGGACTGTCTTCATACCCAGCTTAGTGTGAATTTGCCCGCTGTCGGATTTAAAGCTATGGACTTATCTAACCAACAGCTAGTTGGAGCGTCCGGAGGCCGCTCCTTTGAGGGGGGGTACTGTCAGGGAAGGTACCTCCCGCTGGTGACACCACCTGATATTTGGAGTGCAGTACTGTGGTCCACCACCAGGTGTCTCCTGGCAGTCTGGAACTGCCAGGGGAGCTCTCCCATGGTGGTGGTGTTATGTAATCTTTGGGCCGCAGTACTGGTGTCCACCAGCGGGGGGTTCCTGGCAGTGTGGGGCCGACATCTCCTGCAATCAGGCATCACCTGAGACTGATTGCAGGAGATGTATATAAATACCCGGCAAGTGCACTCTCAAACTGCCCTGGTATTGTCCTTGTGCCCAGAAGTAGGATCTCTGAACCAAAATGACATACTTAAGGTAAAACCACCTAAACCCCCTGAAAGAAATGAGGTGACCTTCATAACGGGTTTCAATACAGACTGACGGTTGAAAATATCATCACTAAATATTGGCCCATTATTCTGGAAGACCCTCACCTTAGTAAAATACTCCCTGTTAAGCCTAAGTTCATATACAGAAGAGCCAGGAGGTTAACCACTTCAGACCTGCGCTATTGACAGAATACGTCAACAGCGCAGATCTGAGGCGCCAAGTGGACGTCTTTGGACGTGTTTCAACTGCATTACCCGCGCGCGCAACTGGGTGGCGCGCGGCGGGTAAACACTGTCCCGGCGCATCGCTGAGATGCCGATGCGTGTACCCGGCGGCCGCGATGTCCGTCGGGTGAACGCGATCGGCGGGAAAACGAAAAGCTGACAGCAGGGACGTGGAGCTCTGTGTGTAAACACAGAGCTCCACGTGCTGTCAGTGGAGAGGAGAGCGATCTGTGTCCCTTGTACATAGGGACACAGCATCGGTCACCTCCCCCAGTCACCCCCCTCCCCCCACACAGTCAGAACACACCCAGGATACACACTTAACCCCTTCCTCACCCCCTAGTGTTAACCTCTTCCCTGCCAGTCACATTTATACAGTAATTAGTGCATTTTTATAGCACTGATCGCTCTATAAATGTGAATGGTCCCAAATTTGTGTCAAAAGTGTCCGATATGTCCGCCGCAATATCGCAGTCGCAATAAAAATCGCAGATCGCCGCCATTACAAATAAAAAAAATAATAATAAAAAAAATCATAATTCTGTTCCCCATTTTGTAGGCGCTATAACTTTTGCTTGTTGCGATTTTTTTTTACAAAAATACGTCGAAAAATGCGTATCGGCCTTAACTGTGAAAAAAAAATAGTTTTTTTTAAAAAAAATTGGGATATTTATTATAGCAACAAGTAAAAAAAATATATATATTTTTTTAAATTGTCGCTCTTTTTTTGTTTATAGCGCAAAAAATAAAAACCGCAGGGGTGATAAAATACCACCAAAATAAAGCTCTATTTGTGGGGAAAAAAGGATGCCGATTTTGTTTGGGAGCCACGTCGCACGACCGCGCAAATGTCAGTTAAAGCGACGCAGTGCCGGAAGCTGAAATTTCGCCTGGGAACGAAGGGGGTTTATGTGCCCAGTAAGCAAGTGGTTAAGAGACACACTTGTAAAGAATGTACCAGATCCACCTAAAAAGATGATAACCTTTTTTGATAGCAAAGGTTTTTTTAGATGTGAGAAATGCAAACCTTGCCGCAACACAAAGGGTGCAAGAAAGATTAACCAATTCCAATCGCATGCCAACAATAATACATTTAAGATAGATAAACTGATAACGTGCTGCAGCACGCACGTCACGTACGTGCTGGAATGTGACTGCGGGCTGCAGTACGTGGGTAGAACCACAAGAAAATTGTCAGTACGGATGGGTGAACATATTTTGAATATAAAGAAGTGGTACATATACCATAGCGTGTCGTTACATTTCAAACAAAAACATAATAAAGATCCCAGCAAACTGAAATTGTATGCAATAGATAAAATAGATCAAAACTGGAGGAACTTGAATATGAAAAGAGAAATATCTAAGAACGAAACCGAATGGATCTATAAACTAGATACATTAAAACCCAGGGGAATGAACATGGAACTGGATTTGAATTGTTTTTTGGAGGACTATTAGTTAAAGATGTATTCACACCTATTTATATAATTTAGCTATACATACTTGTGTATACACACACAATATGTAACGGTGCTTTTGACTTTTCTTGCCCCCAGTAACCTTCTATTATAGTATTCAATACTTGCGCCCCTGACGAGATCAGGAACATAGTGTAAAACCATGGAACAATACAAAATATAAAATGTAGGAGTAACCCATTAAAGAACGGTAGTTTTTAGGTTTATGGTCTAATATGCTTTTAGGAAAAATGTGCATTATATTTGTTTTAAAATTATGTAAGTTCATGGCAGAGTCGATTGCAGCCACCCGCGGCAACAAAGGGAATTTTTGCCAGGTAACAACATGACGGAAGGGGTTCTCTCTCCATTTTTTTGCCTGTTGGCTAATACGACATCACATAATATAAACCAAAATGGCCACGTTGAAACTTCCGGTGGCGGCAAAATGGCGGCGTGTGTACTTCCGGCCAAACGGGAACACGAATCATAGCCAAACCAGCCGCCAATGACATTGGTGGATAACAGAAACCAAAATGGCTACATCAGCACTTCCGGTAACGGAAAAATGGCGGTTCGCGCACTTCCGGGAACACGGGATTGCGCACCGCTAATCGGCCACCTTTAGCACGATACGGGGGGTAGCCATTTTGGAAAAGGAAGTAAGCCGCAAATGAGTGAGTAACGGTAGGGGGACTAGGGTACCAGTATGCCCAAAACAAGTGGGCAACCTAGAACAACAGCGCCAGTAAGCAAAATGGCAGACATGCCATTTTCGGTTGCACCAGGAAGGTGGAGGATGCACTTCCGGTTGGGGAATAAACGGAAATTGGCAGTACACACTGTCCAGAGAAAAGGGGATCCACGGCTTTTCTGATGACGAATTGATTTCGAAACGCGTAAGAAGCTGGAAGGATCCGCGCTGAAAGGGGGTACACCACGCACCGGGGCCATCTGTAGCGGCACAAGTGGTAACGGGAGTAAGGTACTACACCCCTTAAAGGCTAGCGAGCGGCCACAACACTCGACATTGCCACAGACACTCAGTGCCGGTTCGGGCACTATGCTTGTGAGTGTATCAATTTTAAATATTTGTTTTAAATACAATTTTTACGTACTTCACCATGTTGAGCCCATTGGTGTTTTTGAGGCTATAAGGACACCCCGGAAAATAACCTAAGGAGAACCTCTATTTGGACCTCTAAAGATTAAAGTTTATTGCCCTATAACACCTAGGATCTGGTGAGCATTGCATTCAGCTGTTGGTGACGGTGGCACGCAATTTTTACGGGTGGAAGATTTAAATTTCACAAGTGTTTGGACTTTTTCTTTCTTTTATAGCTCAGCTGTCAACTCAGCTTTCACATTCGTTTAAGGATTTTTTCACAGGATTTAATATACATTTTTCACAGAATTTGGTATTTTAGGTTTTATCCCCACGGAGAAACCAACATATGCGTAAAAATTGCATATTATATGCACTAGTAATTAAGTTTTGATATATGTTTTAGCACATCCCAAATAACTGAGGTATTTTTACACTGTAAAGTATGGTTGTTTAATGTATATTGTGGATATAAGAACACTTAATTAGCGCAGTAACAATTTTGCTTTATAAAGGATAACATTGTAGCAGATGCTCTTTCTCGATTTCAGATGTCGAAATTTTTCAAGCTGTTACCAGAGGCGGACAAGATGGGTACGTTATGTCCACGCAGCCTTTGGAGCCTGGCATAATTTACGAAAATATAAAACGGTCCTTGGCACCAAAAACTTGGTTGAGCTACTCCTCAGCGTGGTTCTCATGGATAGCTTATTTTAATGCTCGAGGAGTCGCGTGGTCATCTGTTAATGAGGACATGGTTCTGTCTTTTCTCAACAGCCTAATGGAGAAGAAATTTTCTTGGTCGCACATTAATAGAATACTATGTGAAGTTTTGTTTTTTCTAAAATTAAAGGGTTTTGTTTCACTTTTTAGTTATTTCTCGGTAAGTCGGGCAATGAAAGGTTACAAAAGAGCAAACTTTTCAATGGATACCAGACAGCCAATTTCGGCCGAAAATTTAAAGAAACTCTGTCGGGTCACGGATCGAGTTTGCTTTTCCGAATATGAAGCCAAACTATTCAAGGCGTCTTTCTCGGTTTGTTTTTTTGCAGCTTTGAGAATTTCAGAATTGATACCAAGTAATAAAAAAGTGTTAAATGGTCTCCATTTCAAATCGGTGAGCGAAGAGGAAAATTGCGTTCGCATTTTATTGCGTCGTTCAAAAACTGATCAATTGGGCAGAGGTGCATGGATTACTCTTTATCCGTATGGTGATCCAGAAATTTGCCCAGTTTGATTGCTGCATAATTATTTGATTTATCGTCCAATGAGTCATGAATTATTATTTGTACACGAGAATAATAACCCTTTGACGAGAATCCAATTCAGTAGGGTACTTGAGAAATGCCTACTGGCGCTTAATTTGGAGAAGCTCAAAGTGTCTTGCCATTCGTTTAGAATTGGGGCTGCATCAGAGGCAGCCAGGCTGGGATTGGATAAGAATAAGATAAAAGAAATTGGAAGATGGAAATCGAATGCCTACATGTCTTATGTGAGACCTAATGTTCAGGTTTAAATTTCAGGTGCCCGAAAGACGGTATGGATAATCGGACATTTGTTTGTGTTCTGTGCAGGCCCGGATTTGCCACAAGGCCACCGCATGTACATAGCCCCCGGGCACAGCGGGCGGCGGCGCCGGCACTTGCTGCTAGGCTGGTGAGGCAGGCGGCAGTAAAATACAGGCGCGCAGTGCGCAAAGTTTGCCTGGTAAAAGAAAAAAAAACGGGCTGACGGAGGCGGAGCCTAAAGCTCCGCCTACCATCCTCTGCGCCGACTGCGCGGCCCGGGACTGGGAGCAGGGTGGTCTCTGTGAGTGAGTCACCGTGACGTGGGTGACGTTGCGTGAGGAGAAGAGAGAGTGACGTGAGGAGAAGAGACAACAAGTGAGAAGAGACAGCAAGTGAGGAGAAGAGACAACAAGTGAGGAGAAGAGAGAGTGACGTGAGGAGAAGAGACAACAAGTGAGGAGAAGAGACTGCAAGTGAGGGTCCCTATGAGTGCGACGAGGAGGGAAAGGGAGCTTTGGCCACGGGATGGTTGGAAGGCCAACCATGGATCTAGGATTTGTAGCAGTTAAACATGGTCCCGTGTTTTTCACCTTTAGCTCTGTCCTCAGCCTGGCCCTGGCAGCCTTCTGAAAGTGGCAGATTTTTTTGTAGGTCTTGCGGTCGGTGTTGCACACACTCTCCTAGCTGGGGCAGACGCAATGGGGTTCCTCGCTTTGCCCGAATTTTACTTGGCATTTCAGTTCCTCTCCACAGGTCCCAACCTGCTTCATCCAGGGCAGGTTACACATCTGCCCCTCCACGTTGGCGCACTCCCAGCAGCAGCCACAGCGATCCTTCACACCCCCTGGGGATCTTATACTGATGTGGTGTGGCGCCGCTGGCCGGCATTGTAATTCCTGCCTTCTGGAGCTCTTCAGCGCTTATGATGGACGTCCCGCGGTCCTGGCGCTCGGCTACAGAATGGTCCCTGCCAGTGGCGTAGCGTGGGCTGTCAGCGCCCGGGGCAAGGCAAGAAATGTGCGCCCCCCCCTAACCTGCAGACTTTTTGCACTCCCCGAGTCCCTTCCCTTCTTACAATAGTACTGACCAGCCTGATTCCTATACTGACCACTACACTAACCTCTACACGGACCTACATGATTCCTAGACTGACCACTACACTTACCTACCTGTCCACTGCACTGACCTACCCAATTCCGACATTGGCCAATACACTACATACATACACTACACACTGACAACTACACTACAGTAAACACTGACCACTAACCCACACACCACCACACTGACCACTAACCCACACAGCACACTGACCACCAGGGCTGATGCAAGGATTGTTGACCCCCCTGGCTGCGCCCTGAACCACTTTACCCTGCAACACATGTGAAGCCCTAAGGCAAACGCTGCGCTGATTTAAGATAATAAAAAAATGATGATAAAGTGTATAAGAAAGCAGCTGGCATTTACGTTCACTAAAAAAAAAAAAAACGTAGGATAGATAGCAATAAAATGAAAAGAGTGCAGCACATGTGGTTAAAACAATGTGTGAAATAAATGTTATACCTTGAAGTGTAAACAAATGCAGTCTCCTGTAATGTGTCTGCAGTCTCCTGTAATGTGTCTGCAGTCTCCTGTAATGTGTCTGCAGTCTCTGACCATCTCCTGTACCATGTCCCCAGTCTCTGACAATCTCCTGTAATGTGTCCCCAGTCTCTGACCATCTCATGTATAAAAATATTTTTTAAAAAGTCACTTTCGGCAACGGTGCCGTTTCGGTATCGGTTTCAGTTTTTCGGCATCTTGTATTTTTCATTTTTGGTATCGGTTTTGGCACCAAAAAACCCATTCGGCGCATCCCTAGTTTTTTCACCTTAATGCATAGGATGTATTAAGGTGAAGAAAAAGCCCAACTGTATTGATCATATGTCCCTTCACTGGCCAAGGATCTGCCACTTTTGTATATTAGAAACCTAGAGGCTGTTATTCAAATAGTGAGAACGTTTTTAAATGCTACAGTAAGGGCTCTTTCACACGGGCAGACCGTATGTCCACTTTTTCATCCATCCGTGTACAGATGAAAAAGGGACATACATTGGTCCCTATGAGATCGCGGGTGTCAGCGGATGTTCTGATCTCATCCGGTTCCGCAATCCTCTGATTCTGCAGATGGAGGAAAACCCTATTTTTCCATCCGTCTGGAGAGCGGATTGGATGAACATGGACAGACGATCCGTGTTCATCTGATCCCCCCATAGGGGAGAGCGGAGATCTGATAGGGCGGTCCCTGCACAGTGTAATGTGCGGGGACCGCCCTGTCATCCGGCGGCTCTGATCCCCGCTGAGCAAGCGGAGGTTTACGAAGCGGATCATCACGGATCCGTCCCATGTGAAAGAGGCCTATGAGAAAGATTAGGTGTCATTAACAAAATACAATTTTCTTGATTTAGAAAAAACTCTAATATGTCAGAGAAAAGACAAAAGTTGAGTGGTCATGGCTACCGCCAAAATGCAAAGGAGAAAGCTGAACGTAGAAGAGCTCAAGCACATGCCAAAGATATAAAGTTTTTTCTCTAACAGAGGCACTGCTGGAGGTTCTGTACCTGTGGAGACTAAACAGGTGGCAGAAGGGCAGCAATACATAGAAGACAATACCACTGAGCCTGTTGCAACTTCTGAAATAATTAATGCTAATGAAGAAGCCAATATTGATTTGGAATTTTCTTCTGATCCTGTGGATTGGGATAGGGATAGTGAAAAGCTGAAGGACTATTTAGCCATAAATGGCATAACTCAGAATAAAAATGCTGACTTTTCCTTATCGGCTCGCAAATATTCTGATCGGACCCGGTCATTCTCCAATTAATTTTTTAAACGTAAACTGCTGAATGGAGAACTGTATGAGAGAACCTGGCTGGTATACTCTGAAAAAGCAAAAGCTGCTTTTTGTGCCCCTTGTCTTCTTTTTGGTAGTTCATCTGCTAAATGTCAGTTGGCCCAAGAAGGATTTAGTGATTGGAAAAAAGCTTCTGAGAACACGAAGACTCTAAGCAACATAAAACATGTTTTATGAGATTAAACAACAACAGGAACACTGCATGTGGCAAAATGGATAACATGCTGATTTTGCAACAAAACAATGAAAGAGAGTACCGGAGAAATGTCCTCAGGCGTGTTGTTGCGGTTGTGAAGGCTTTATCTTCTCATGGATTGGCATTTAGAGGCACAGATGAAAGTTTTGGCTCTCATACAAATGGTAACTATCTAATGTTACTTGAACTCATTGCTGAGTTTGATCCCTTCATGAACGAGCACATTAAGCGCTATGGCAATGCTGGCTCTGGCACAGCATCCTATCTGTCCACAACTGTTTGCTATGAATTCATTGAAATATTGTCAGTCAGACTGTTAAATGCAATAATTGTCGAGGTAAAGGATGCTAAATATTACTCGATAAGTGTGGATTCAACCCCAGATGTTTCTCACGTGGATCAGCTAGCCTTCATTATACGATATGTGAATGACGAGGGTGTGCCAGTGGAACGATTTATAAAGTTCATACAACATATTGGCCACAAAGCTCAAAGTTTATTTAAAGCTGTAAGTGATACATTAGAATTTCACCAACTTGACCTTCAGAATTGTAGAGGTCAGTCATACGATAATGCTAGCAATATGGCCGGCCCATATTCTGGACTTCAGGCTCTTTTAAAGAAAAAAATCCACTAGCTATATATATATACCATGCTCTGCACATTCCCTGAACCTTGTAGGAACATGTGCTGCAGAAAGCTGCGTAGAAGCAGTATCATTCTTTGGAGTCATCCAACAGCTGTATACTTTTTTTTCTGCCTCTACAAGTAGGTGGGAAGTCTTAACTTTTCATTTAAATGCCAAGTCCATGGTTAAAAATCTGTCTGTCACAAGATGGTCAGCACGCAGTGATGCATGTCATACTCTGAGGAAATCATGGAAAGAAATTATTGAAGCCCTGGAAGCAATAGAGGATGACGACTCTCAAAGGCCAGTGACAAGAAGTGAGGCTGCAGCACTTCTAAAAAGTCTGAATTGTCTGGAGACCGCCTTCATGACAGTATTTTGGAACAGCATTTTGGAACCTTTTAATGCAACAAACAAACTCTTGCATAGTGCAGATGTAGACATTTCAGCAGTTGTAAAGCTCTATGGGGCACTTCTCCACCTCATGCAAAGCTATAGAAATTAGTTTGAAAGGTTTGAATCAGAAGCCAAAGAACTCTCTGGTCTTGACCATTTCAAAACCGCCTGCGCTAAAGCTAGAATTTTTTTTTTCCCATTTGATGTAAGTCAAGAAGGAGACATACAGTTAAATGCTACAGACCATTTCAGGGTAAACACGTTCTTTGCAATTCTTGACACATTAAACAATGAGCTGCAAAGGAGATCTGAGGCTTATAAAGAAGTCTACAACAAGTTTAATTTTCTTGAAAAGCTTACTACACTAAACCAGCGATATACAATCTCAGGCTTCTAACCTACGTAACAGCTATCCTGATGATTTGGAAACATCATTTCCTAATGATTGTCTGCACCTTTGTTCTTACTTGAAAAATATTCATAAAGGTGAGGCTTCAATTTCAGAGCTCTACAAAAAACATTCAAATCAGGAAAATTGCACGTAATTTACCCTAACATCGATATAGCAATGCGCATTTATCTTTGCACTCTGGTTACCAACTGTTCAGCAGAACGATCTTTTTCATGTCTCAAACGAGTAAAGAACTATTTGCGATCAAATTTGGGTCAAGAAAGACTGAAGAGTTTAGCTTTACTTGCCATCGAATCAGAACTTTTAAATACTTTGTCCTACGAAGATATTATAGATGAATTTGCCAAAAGAAAAGTTAGAGCTAAAAAAAATTGTAGAGAGTTTCTTTCTTACTCTGTAATGCAGAAAATGCCTTTTAAAGATTATAGCAGTATTTTCAGTCTGTACAATTAAAGCAAGTTATTTTCAGTGTTCTTGTGTGTGCAAATATGTTTTTAATTAGTCTATTGTAGCAGTCAACAATAAAGGATGGGAATGACGGTGTGTGTGAGTGTGGGGGGGCGGCGGCATTGAAGGCCTTGGGGCGGCAAAGGGAGTAAATCCGGGCCTGGTTCTGGGCAAATAGGAGAGCAGCGAACAGGATTTATGGAGAAAATTAGAATTTAAATCCAAATTTGTTTAAAGTATATTGGTTTGGTAGGAGAGGGATGGTCTGGGAGGAACTAATGGCAGTGTTGGGAGAATTGGTTTGTAAATGGTCATTTCCAGATATTCTGCTCATACACTTGGGCGGGAACGATATCGGAAAACTGAAAACATTGAATTTACTGTCAAAAATACGATCGTCAATAAAGGAATTGAAGGCTGCTTCTCCAAACACTGTCATTGTGTTCTCCGAGATAGTTCCTCGCTTAATGTGGCTACAAGTTAATGGCTTAAAGCCCCATACACACTATCAGTTTTCCTGACGGTTTTCTCATCAGGTTTACCAAAACCATGTAGTGCAAGGGCCTGCCTAATTGCATACAAATTGAAACGCTTAAGGTTTGACCTCATATTAGATGGTTTTGGTAAACCTGAAGAGAAAACCGTCAGGAAAACTGATAGTGTGTATGGGGCTTTACAGTTTTTGAAAAAGTCAGGAAACGGATTAATAGAAGAATAGAAAAATTCATGTCCTTAGGATATGGAATATCGTTTAGACATTTAGAATTAGAAGGAGGGATCCCGGGCCTATATCGGGGAGATGGGATACATCTCTCGGATGTAGGCCTTGATATTTTGAATCTAGATTTCCAAACAGTCATTGAAAAGGCAGCAGTTTTGGGGTAGGTAGGCAGGAGGCTTATTATGGCTCCTGCCTTTTTGGGGACAATTTATGATTGAAGTTATGCTGTATACAACTTGAGCTATAAGGGCTGAGTTGTTAAGTTTCATATTGATATTTAGAATTAAAAGTTATTAAGGTGAATTCTGAGAATAATAAAAGTTTACTTATTTAATTGTTGATAAAAGTTATTTAAATGATAAACCAATAAATAAGCCGCGGCCAATAAAATAAATACAATTATTTTGTTAACCAAATTCATGCTGGTATTGTTTTTTTTATTTCAAATGGCTGTTGGGAAGTTAGTTAAGTCAATTTGCTGCTTACTGTCCCATGTACAATTCACTTCAAAATTTTGAAGTCACAAGGCCTTGAAGATTGACATCTGCTTATCCCCTGTATAGCATCCCTCAGAGTGATGGCCAGACAGAGCTTACTAATCAAACCCTAAAGCAGTACCTCAGATTTTTTGGTCCTTTTCACAGGATGATTGGTCTGCTTTGCTGCCCCTTTCAGAATTTGCTTATAACAATGCAGTCCATTCTTCCACAAATCAGGCTCCAATTCACCTTACCTTCCTACCGGACATCATGCCGGAAACCGAATTGCCTGCTGTCCATGATAACTTAGCCTTTCTAACTCTAGGCTACTTCAAGAAGTCATGCAGAAAGTACAGGATGACAACAAAAGATACTATGACAGAATGCGGAGAGGGGAGTTTGCTTTAAAAGAAGTAGATAAAGTCTTGCTATACATGGTAACATGAAACTTGCATGTCTTTAATGGAAGTTAGGTCCAAGATAAATTGGGCCTTTTGAGCTGGTGTTACCCAGTATAGTCATGGCCGCTTACTTGGACAATAGAGGCCCCTGAGGATTCACTGTCATGTGAAACATGTAGAGTTAGTGTAGTGCTGTCATGCCATAACATTGGAGCACATAGTGGCATTGATCGTTGAAACGGCTCATTTCCCTTTTTATTTTTATGTGTCTGGACGGGTCTGGTTTCTATGTTCTTCTTCTATTTTTAAAGTATTTAAAGTATTACAGGGTATGGCATGTTTCTATAAATTGCCGATGGTAAACAAGCAGAGTGCTGCCCCCTGGAAGATGTAGTTAAAAGACTGAAGATTTCCTCAGATTGATGTCTGCGTTTATTACAACCATACAAGCTATTTATGCTGCATATTGATTAGGCAGCTAAAAACGCTGTGAGTGTGCATTGCATGCAGGTTAAGGCTGGACTTTTTGCTCTCAAAATAAAACCATTGATATGGAAAAACAAGTTAGATGGGAAAAAAACTTTTGGGGGCAGGTCCTACAAAGAATTGTTAATGTAACATTAAAGGCCCATCTATACACACAATCAGACTTTTTGACAACAAATGTTCTACGGACCTGTTTGAATGGACAATCCAACCGTGTGTATGCTCCGTCAAACAAACTTGTGTTTTTCATCGGACACATGTTTACTGTGCAAACAGACAAACTTTCCGGCAACAAATGTCCTATTCTATCGTGTGTACACAAGTTCATCGGACAAAAGTCCAAAGTACAAACACGCATGCTCAGAACCAATACTAAAGATCAGGCAACAATAGCAGACATTGCCCACAGGGTGGCGGTAAAGAGCTGAAAAAGTCCTACTGTATGTATCCATACAAGGTTCACGGCCAGTGCCCATTCGGAGCAAAATTCACGGAAAAGTCTGATGGAAGTCCGATCATGTGTATGAGGCTTAAAGTGGAGCTCCACCCTATAGTGGAACTTCCACTCATCGGAACCCCCCCCTCTGGTGTCACATTTGACACCTTTCAGGGGGGTGCAGATACCTGTCAAAGACTACCGGGAGACCTCTCTGCGGGGAGTATGTCACTGCACGCCCCCGCCCGCTGTGTTCTGGGAAACACTTTTGGCTCGGCTCCGGAGGCCCTTCACTTCCTGATTCCCTCACCGAGGATGGCCGTGGGGGCAGCAGAGTGACGAGCAATCACTCGTCCTCTGCTGCCGACGTCACTGAACTCCAGGACAGGTAAGTGTCCTAATATTAAAAGTCAGCAGCTGCAGTATTTGTCGCATGGCGTCTGGGGGAGGGCTGGCAAACTGTAGGGTGGTTCTGCAGGTCTTGTTAGTTACGGCAGGGCTGCCATGATGTCTGAGGTTGGTGAGTGGGTGT
Organism: Rana kukunoris; assembly: GCA_029574335.1. Classification (NCBI taxonomy): domain Eukaryota; kingdom Metazoa; phylum Chordata; class Amphibia; order Anura; family Ranidae; genus Rana; species Rana kukunoris. The sequence continues at coordinate 39,277 of JAJQKJ010000270.1, read as the reverse complement.
GCTTTCATTAGGTACATGGCTAACTGGCAGACATGGGGGGGGGGGGGGGCCTGCAGGATCTGGTTTGTCACAAGTCACAGCATGGTCTGATACCAGATGGGCATGCATTTGGGGGGGCTGTCCTGGGCATGCGCTTCACTTTGACAGCATGCATGGGTGTCGTTTACTTTCTTCATGTTCATTTGTGTTTACCTGTCATTTATTTCCAGGTTTTGCTCCGATACGGTCCTTGCGTTTTCCCAGAAACGTCAGGTGCATTCAGGTTCAAGCAGGGTAGCCTGGAGGGGTGGGGGGGTTTGCGGTCCCCGTCTCATGGGTTCTTAGGGTTCGTTTTTTGCTGGTTGTGTTTTTTTTTAAGTTGGTTGATGCTCGCGCGACTTAGTCATGTGGGACCAGTTCCTGCCGGACTGGAATGGCATTTCCCTGCTCATTCCACGGTCTACTAGCTCGTCCCCCAGAGTTTTCATGGAGGCAGCATCTTCAGCGGGGTTTGCGGCTATTTGCGGGGTGGAATGGTTGGCCCCGGGAAGTTTTTCGTTTGCCCAAATGTTTGAGGTATACCCCATCATGGTGGCAGCGGTCACTTGGGGGCCTGAGTGAGAGGGGAAATTGGTAATTTTCATCACTAACAATCTGGCCACAACCAATATCATTAACAAAGGCAGGTCTGCGTCCCTGGTGATCATGTCCTTCGTGCGTAAATTAACCTGGTTGAGTTTGACGTACAGGTTCCGTTTTCAGGGGGAGTTCATCAGTGGGGTTTGCAATGGGGCAGCCGATGCCTTGTCCCGTTTTAAATTTGATACATTTTTCTTGCAGCACCCGGATGCAGAGCGGGTGAGCAAACCAGTCCCTTGGTTTTCCCTCCTCACCATGGACTGACAAATTTCAGGACGCAGGCGATCAATTTGGCCAATGCATCTTTGGCCAGCAACACATTCAAGGCATATACAACAGGGTGGAGGCAATTCCACAGGTTTTCGAGACTGCATTCGTCTAGTTGTCCGCGGGGTATCAGATCTATCATGGCATTTGCGGCTTATTGCCACAGTGAATTGGCTTTATCCGCCAGTACCATTAAGTCCTATGTGGCCGGGGTGCTACATTTCAGGACTCTGCTTGACCCCTCCTGTCCGTCCATTTTTGCCGCACACCCTCTTAAGGCTTTGTTGAGGGGTATCGTGAAGTCGCAGGGTCAGGCACAGGTGTCAAGATTGCCTATTACCGGCCAGATGGTCCGTAACATGTCAGAACTACTGTCTGCATCCCTGTTTGGTTTGGGTCCCAGTCTGGTGATCATCTGGATTACTGGCCATGTGTCCGCTGGACAGCCCTTTATTACCATTCCCCACAGATCCTTTAACTTCCAAGCAGTTCTTGACTCATGTTAGGTTTCTGATCAGGAGGTTGGGGTTGAACACTAAATTGTTTACCGGCCACTCTATTAGGATTGGGGGCGGCTTCTGACGCTTCTAAGCAGGGGGTGCCTCCTTTCATTATCAAGTACATGGGGCGATGGAGATCCTCATGTTTCAGCAGGTACATCCCCAAACCTCACGCAGAGGTTATTGGGGCATTCACCTTTGTTGGATTAAGCTTGTGTGTCTTTCTTAGGGTTCCATGCCATTGAATATCAGAGTGCAGGACAGATTGCAAGCAATATTGTTGCCTGCATAGAGAGCAAGGAATGGAAAAGAATGCCCTGTGTGTTTGCTATTTTTGACATAGTGGAAGTTTCTGCATTCTTTGATGTGGTGCATTAATTATACACCTTGCCTGGGAAAATTGAAATTGCATACAGACGATCAGAATTTGCGACAAGAACTTTTCCGTTGGAAAATTTGAGAACCTGCTCCGATGGGGCCTACACACGGTTGGAATTTCCAACCAAAAGCTCACATCGAACTTTTCTTGTCAGAAATTCCGATTATGTGTACGCGGCATTATGGTTAAGTTGAAATCAGAAAAATAAATGTTTTACTGTTTTATATATTGGTTTCTTGCACTGGAGCCCTGGAGGTTCTAGTTATGCCTCTGGGTGACTGGTCTTTTTTTAATGGTAAAGGCGTTTTCACTTGTAAAAAATGTGGTGTGTGAAAGAACGGATATGCCCAAGAAGTGGAGAGTAGAGTTTATAGCTGACTTTAGATGTAGAACAGAGGGTGTCATATACAGTGAGTACACCCCTTACATTTTTGCCAATATTTTATTTTAGCTTTTCATGTGACAACACTGAAGAAATGACACTTTGCTACAATGTAAAGTAGTGAGGGTACAGCTTGCATACTAGTGTAAATTTGCTGTCCCCTTAAAATAACTCAGCACAGAGCTATTAATGTCTAAACCACTGGCAACATAAGTGAGTACACCCCTAAGTAAAAATGTACAAATTGGGCCCAAAGTGTGAATATTTTGTGTGGCCACCATTATTTTCCAGCACTGCCTTAATCCTCTTGGGCATAGAGTTCACCAGAGCTTCACAGGTTGCCACTGGAGTCCTTTTCCACTCCTCCATGATGACATCACGGAGCTGGTGGATGTAAGAGACCTTGCGCTCCCTCCACCCTCCATTTAAGGATGCCCCACAGATGCTCAATAGGGTTTAGGTCTGAAGATATGCTTGGCTAGTCCATCACCTTTATCCTCAGCTTCTTTAGCAAGGCAGTAGTTGTCTTGGAGGTGTTTTTGGAATCGTTATGGAATAGAGGGGATCATGCTCTACTTCCATTTGTCACAGTAAGGTTATTTTGGTCTCACCAGACCACAAGACATGGTTCCAGTAATCCATGTCTGTAGACTGCTTGTCTTCAGCAAACTGTTTGTAGGCTTTCTTGTGCATTATCTTTAGAAGAGGCTTTCTTCTGGGACGATAGCCATGCAGACCAATTTTTTTGCAGTGTGTGGCGTATGGCCTGAGCACTGACAGGCTGGCCCCCCACCCCTTTAAACCCTGCAGTAATGCTGGCAGCACTCACACATCTATTTCCCAAAGACAATATGTGGCGTGCACTCAACTTCTTTGGTCGACCATGGCGAGGCCTGTTCCGAGTGGAACCTCTCCTATTAAACTGCTGTATGGTCTTGGCCACCATGCTGCAGCTCAGTTACAGGATCTTGATGATCTTCTTATAGCCCAGGCCAGAGCTCAAAATGTCAAGTCCTGAGCTATTGGCCAGGCCTCAAGGGTTACTCGCCACCAGTTGTCCCACCCAGCCCGCCCCTAAACACGCTCTCATAAAATGACACTCAAATGTATTATGCAGAATTCAGTTATTAACCACTTAAGGACCTCCGAACGCACATTTACGGCCACAGAATGGCACGGATGGGCACAAGGGCGTAAATTTACGTCCTCGCCCAGTAGCGGGTCGGGGGTCCGATCGGGACCCCCTCCGTGGCGTGCGGAGGTCCCCGTGTCTCCGGGAGCGATCCGGGACGAGCGGGCGGATGTCGGTGTTTATCCGCCCCCCCCCCGCGATCGCTCCCAGCCAATCGCTGCGCTCCCCCTTTGTGTCACTTCCTCCTCCTGTGTAAACACAGGAAGGGGGAAGTGATGTAATCTCTCATCGCAGCGGTATTTCCAACCGCTGCGATCAGAGGAACACCTCACAGTAAGTGTGCACCAACATTACACTGACACACACACATAGGCATACTTAACCCCTTGCGATCTGCCCCCCCACTCCCTTGTCACAGTGTCACTGAATGCAGTGATCTAATCACTGCATTTAGTGTCAGTGTGACAGGCAGTGTAAAATCAGTTAGTGTTATGTTCAGGATAGCCCCCCCACCCCCCCAAATAAAGTTTTAACCCCCTGATCACCGCCCTAGTTAACCCTTTCACTCCCTATTGCCAGCGTCACTAAGCAATCATTTTTCTGATCGCTGTATTAGTGTCGCTGTTCCCGCTAGGTAGCTATTTTTTTTTTATTGCGATTTTTTTTTTTTACTAAAGACATGTGGCTAAATACATTTTGGCCTAAATGTTTGACTAAAATTTAGTTTATTTGATTTTTTTTTAACAAAAAGTAAAAAATAGTGTTTTTTTTCCAAAAATGTCGCTCTATTTTTGTATATAGCGCAAAAAATAAAAAAATCGCAGAGGTGATCAAATACCACCAAAAGAAAGCTCTATTCGTGGGAAGAAAAGGACGCAAATTTTGTTTGGGAGCCACGTCGCACGACCGCGCAATTGTCTGTTAAAGCGACGCAGTGCCGAATCGCAAAAACACCTTGGGTCATTTACCAGCGTATTGGTCCGGGTCTTAAGTGGTTAAAGTAAATATTAACAACAACTGTATCCGTGCCCACCAATGCAACCTTGTGCCTACCAATGCAGCCATGTGTCCACCATGTAGCCGTGTGCCCAGTGCCCACCAATGCAGTCGTGTGTCCACTAATGCAGTCTTGTGTGCACCATGCAGCTGAGGGCCCACCAATGCAGTCGTGTGTACTGTACACCATGCAGCCGTGTGCCCACCAATGCAGCTTTGTGCCCAGTGCCCACCAATGCAGCCTGGTGCCCACCAATGCAGTCTTGTGTCCACCATGCAGCTGCGTGCCCACCATGGAGCTTTGTATCCACTTTGCAGCCTACCTGTGCAGCCAAAAAGAGGAACAGGAGAAACGCCCAGGTGATCAGAGTGCAGTGGGGGAACACAGTGATAACCCCTGCGCAAGGTCATATATAGCCCCACCCCCTGGCTGGGAACTTTGATAGACAGATTACCCGTCCAATCCCTGTGACGGGTGATCTGTCAAAGTCCTGGGACCAGAGGGTGGGGCTGTATCTCACAGCGAGTGGCAGGGAACACAGCTATTGAAAATTAAAGCTGTTTCAGTAACCAGTATGAGAGAGTGAGAGTGATAACACCAAATTTAACACACCTGAGACCTCGTAACACTAATGAGTCACAGGACACCGGGGAGGGAAAATGGCTAATTGGGCCCAATTAGACATTTTAACTTAGAAGTGTACTCACTTTTGTTGCCAGTGGTTGCCAGAGGCTCTAATAGGCTTCAATATAGGATGGGCTCAGGTTGCAGAGAGTGCGCTCTTAGCCCACCCAGGTATGTTACAACGACAAATTATTTTTTTGCTGTTGTAACACTGATCCTTCTCCTGGGCCAATCAAGAAGCAGGTTTTGACACCGGTTACCCCATTGGATGGAAGGACAAGCGATCATATTGGATGCCTGGGAGGAGGAAGGGAGGAGCTGGAAGCCGCCATGGTGTAGAAGACAGAGCCGAGCCGCTGCACCATGCTGTCTGCCACCCTCTACGATGAGGTAAGTGCCAAACTGACCGGCAAAACAGTGACGTGGGTGCCGCCGGGGTGGGCATCAAACAAGCACCAAAAAAAAAAAAACACCAGCCGCCACTGTCTGGTAAGAGTTGATTTATCAAGGTGGCGGTCCTTCTCAAGCTCCCTCAACCCATTCATCTTTCAACCCACCCCAGCCCCAATGAGCTCCTTTTAATAATGGATCTGGGGGGGTGGTGGTAAAAAGAAAGGTGTGCAACATTTGCCACATATCCCAGTCCCCACCAATACACAAAATCGTGTTTGGACCTTTGGGGGGTAGGGATAGTCCCCATAACGATGACAGGTATCTTACGATGTACCACGATAATTGGAATAATGATTATTATTTACAATATAATCTTTCTCCCCGAACCCCCTCTGGTGGCAATTGGTGGCAGGAGCCTAGGTATCCACAGGCCTTCCATCATTCTGGGAGGGGTGGCCCTAGTGGAGGTGGACCCAATAGGGTTTTTTCCCAGGAATCGCACAACAAAAAGGGGCATAGATGCAAAAGGGTCTGAAGGATTCGGGTCTTTTCAACTTAAGTAAAGCTACTCTTTCGAATGAAGAAAAGCATGTCCTTAATCATCGTTTGAAGTTTGCTCCTTTGAAAGCTCTAAACAAATTTGAAACCTTTATGGATGTGCAAATATTTGTTCGTAGAGTCAGCATTCAGCGCCATTTTATCAGCAATCCCTATTATTCCAATATGGCTGTATCTACAGCAATGAGGGATACTAGGTTAACTAATGCTTCATTGTTCAACCCTCCTGATCCTATGGCACCAGCTATTTCCGTTTTTCGGGCTCTGGTGAATAAGGACCTTCAGGTGCTCAGTGTTCAGAAAAACAGGAGAGAATATACTTTCAAGAAGGGTCTCAAACTTAAAAGACAGGGACAATATCATTGTTCACCCCGCAGATAAAGGGGGGGGGGTTTATCCTTGTGGAGGAAGGCGTTCAAACTAAAAAGTTATATCTAAAAAGGAGAAAGCCTTCTTGATCCCAAGGGCACCGGTAATATATTATTTTCCGAAGGTACATAAAGGACATCATTTCCCCCCTGGAAGACCCATAGTCAGTGGTTTGGATTCTATCACTTTCAGGGTGGGCAAATATATCAATCATCTGTTGCAACCCCTAGTTACCAAAACCTCTTCTTACCTAAGGGATTCCACCAAGTTATTGATATACTCCAGAGATTGGAATGGAAAGATTTATGTGTTTGCCACCGCAGACGTATCTTCACTTTATACCATAATTTCACATCAGCATGGGATGGAGGCAGTTAAACATTTTTAAAATACTGACATGCTCCATAGACAACAGAGATCCTTTATCCTTAGACTTTTAGATTATGCCATGCATCATAAATATTTTTTAGCACGACAGTTCCTATTTACAGGACCGGGGGTGGCCATTGGGGCAAAATTAGCCCCCAGCAAGGCCAGCCTTTTAATGGCCAAATGGGAGGAAGATGTCGTCCATCAGGAGTCCAGACCTGAGCTGGTACTCTGGAAGAGGTATATAGACATCCTCCTCCTATGGAATAGCAGTGTTGATTCTTTGAATGATTTTATATGTGGTCTCAACCATAACCATAGAGGAATTTCTCTTACCCACAAAACCAGTAATGTAGAAATACACTTTTTAGATCTCTGTATCAGGGTCACCAATGGCCAGGTTGTTACCTCTACATTATTCAAAGAAACTGATCGCAATGGGTTCATTGATATGAAGAGGTGCCACCACAAAACGTGGTAAGAATCTGTCCCTCATGCCGCGTACACACGGTCGTTTTTTGCGATGAAAAAAAAACGACGTTTTTTGTGAAGTAAAAAACGATGTTTTTGAAACGTCACTTTCAAAGACGATGTTGCATACACACCATCGTTTTTTTCACAAAAAACGAGGTTACGTTCACCACACTTTTCCATTGAAGCTCGCTTCATAACTAGCTTCTGGGCATGCGCGGGTTGAAAAACGTCGTTTTAAACGACGTTTTTGCTACACACGGTGACTTTTTGTGAAACAAAAAACGACGTTTTGAAAAACGACACAAAAAATTCAAGCATGTTGGAATTTTTTTTTGGTCGTTTTTTTAAGACAAAAAACGACGTTTTGCCCACACACGATCAATTTAAATGACGTTTTAAAAAACAACGTTTTTTTTCATCGCAAAAAAACGACCGTGTGTACGCGGCATCAGAGTTAGTTCCTCGGTTGAGGTTTAACTGCACAAGTCGTGATGGTTTTGTTGCAGAGGCCTCAATCCTTAGAGGACACTTTCTCGAAAAGGGTCATGATGCTGTAGTTATTGATAGGGCATTAGAGCAGGCCCAACTGCTTAATAGAATTTACCTTCTGGTTCCTAAACCTAAGCACAGGATGATTCTTTTTGATTTCTTTCACTACTACTGGGCATTCCAACATTTTGAAATAAAAAAAGATCATACAAAATCATTGGAAAGTTCTTAAGGGAGACCATGTCTTGGGTCACAACCTACCTGAGGCTCCACGGGTTGTATTCAGAGGTGTGCTCCCATTAAGGTTACAGGTTGCCCCTAATTTAAATAGATCTGCCCAAACAGCTTTCCTTTTTTCAAACTATGGGAGGTTTCTACCCTTGTAGGAGATGTCCCATTTGTAAGATTAATGCCAATCAACATCAACTCAGGCCATCTATCCTATCAAACCATTCATCACGTGTACCACAAAATTTGTGGTCTACGTGATTAAATGTCCTTGCGGAAAACAGTACATTGGGCAGACCATACACATGCTCCATGTCAGACTCAGTGAACATGTGGCAAATATCTGACAGGGTATCCTAAAGCACAGTCTTTCAAAGCATTATGCTCGTAAGCATGATTGTAAATCCAGAGGGAACTGTTTTCTTGGGAATAGATAAATTCACGGGTCACTGGAGAGGCAGTAATATGATTAGAGAAGTGTCACGCCTCGAAACCAAGTGAATTTATCATGCCCAGACTTAACCTCCCTTTCGATGTTCATGCCATATGGAGTATAACGCATTTATTAATAATGGTTGTCATCCCTATTGCCATTTCATTGGATTATATCGGTATCGTTTTCCTTTACACTCTTTTATTCTTCTTGTTATTAGTTAGTATTCATAATAATGTACTTTGATCTTATTATATTCTTATTATTTTTGATCCTCTATGTCAGTGGTCTCCAAACTGCGGCCCGGGGGCCAGATGTGGCCCTTTGCTTGATTTTATCCGGCCCTTGGAGTGCTTTTTTTATTCATTGGCACGAATGATGAGGCAGAATTCCTCCCAATGTCACCAATGATGGGGCAGAATTCCTCCCAATGATGGGGCAGAGTTTCTCCTAATGATGGGGCATAATTCCTCCCAATGATGGGGCAGAGTTTCTCCCAATGATGGGGCATAATTCCTCCCAATGATGGGGCATAATTCCTCCCAATGGTAGGGCAGAGTTTCTCCCAATGATGGGGCAGAGTTTCTCCCAATGATGGGGCATAATTCCTCCCAATGGTGGGGCAGAGTTTCTCCCAATGATGGGGCAGAGTTTCTCCCAATGATGAGACATAATTCCTCCCAGTAATGGGGCAAAATTCCTCCCAATGACACCAATGATGGGGGATTTTGTACTCCTGATGGCCACAGTAAGGCCCCTTAAAGTCTGGAGGACAGTAGTCCGGCCCTTTGTTTAGAAAGTTTGGAGACCCCTGCTCTATGTTATAGTTTTTTGTAAAAATACTATACATAATATTCTGTTATGTAACCACAAGATAGTGCTACTTTTTTTAATTGGACCGTTCTTTGTGGTTTTCATTATTTAAAAAAATAATTTAGGCCCATTTTTCATGCTTGAGTGGAGCTTTTTCCTTATCCATGGTGTGAGGAACAAGTCCATTATTATTCTATATTTATTTTATACTGATTTCTTTAATTGCGGCAGTTCTGGCAGATCATATATATATATTTTCTGATAATTGCAACACATGTTCTTAATGTTTCAATGGCGGTGGTTTGTTTTACTTCCGCTGATTGGAACACATCTCTGTTCTAATTCCTGTCCTGTTGGCTAGAGAGCACCCCACTTCCGGTTTTAGGCTAATTTACGCCCCTGATGACACAAGTTAGTGGAGAAACGTCGGGCGAGTGGAGGAAGGCTGATGTACTGCTGTTGAACGGATGGATGAGCGTCATCTGATGGGTAGGAAGCACTGGTCGCTTTCCCGATTACATGCTTGCTATATTTTCTTAACATGTGAGTGCATCCATACTCATCTTGTCAATAAATGTTTTATACTGATGGGATGTTTGCAGGGCCGATCCGCCCTATACGCAGACTACGCAAGCTGCGTAGGGCCCCTGGAAATTACTTGAGGCCCCACTGGGAAGCAAGGAGTTTGTTTTCTTAACCGAAACAATGGCCGCCGCCGTGGCTGTCTGAGTATCCGCCCGCGGCACTGAAACATGATCATGCAGTAGTGAGTCAGACGTCAGTGAGATGGCCGCCGCTATTGCTTATGGGAGCTGTAGTCCGCGAGTGACTATGTGCTGAAGCTCCTTACTCCTGGGGGGTAGAGTCAGTCACTCTGTGCTACAACTCCCTTTGCTGTGGTGACGGTCAGATCGTATTTTGCGATCCAGTGCCTCTAGAAACGATAGGAGGTGAATGTGGGTAAAAAGAAAAAAAAAACTGATATCTGACTGGACATTTCTCCAATAGTGGGTATTGGGTGGAAAAGCAGGCTGCTGTGACCAGGTCAGGAATTTGTGTGCAGACTATGCACAATAAGCCTGTGTCTTTCAGTCAATTATCAGCCTGTGCATAAGAAGACAAACATCATTTTTGCCTGGCAGCAAACGCTACCTGACAATAAAAATCTAACAGAAAAAGCGCAACCAGTAAAGAACCTGTTACCATTACCAACACTGAGAGAACAAGTGTATATGGTGATAATGAGATAATTTTTGACTAACCGGTTCAATTTTCAACACCCATCAGGAGAGGACGGGGGAGAAATAGAGGAGGTACTAATAGAGAGAATCAGTATCATAATCCACAGAACACTGCATACCAGATACCGATTCAAAATAAATTCCAACCTTTACGGACCTATCAAGGAAACTATGAGAATGCCCCACCACCCCGTCCTTTTTTAGGGCAAGGAGGAGGAGGAGCACAAAGGAGGGGGCGGGGCTATCCGCCTCGCAGGGGGAGAACCCAACAATACCCCCCATCCCAATATCAGGATCAGGAATGGAAAGGAACTCAACCATTAAATCAATGGGTCAAGGATCGCTTCCCACACACAAAGAAGGAAGAACTAGAGGGTGCAGGGCCGGATGGAGGATGCAGAAAAAGAAGGCAGCAGGACAAGGAGGTATTTTAATCTTAGCCCAGTAGAATTAACACACAAAAAGCTCAATATTCTGAATCTAGGTTTGAAATGTGGGTTGAAGAACCCGGTAAACAAGTTTAATGTGTACATCGATATATACATAAATACATCCGAAAACTCAATATGAAAAAATATTTTGTGGGGAATATCCCACGCATTGACAATAATGTCACAAACCCGGAGATCGCAGTGAACAGTGGATTAAAAAACAAACCTTATTTAATCCTTTGAATAACCCAAATCACCAAGTGGAAGTATTCAAAAGCTTGGTACTACGAGATATCGACCACCTCAAACCTAAAAAGAGCATGAATGTGAAACACATACAAGAGGGAATTGATATGCTGGAAAAACGCAAAGATATCATCATAAGACCGGCAGACAAAGGAGGAGTGGTGATTTTAACCAAGGCTTTTTACCATGGTCAAACTATGGATATGTTGGCAGATGAAGCCACATATAGTCAACTGGATAAAGATCCCACTCAGGCCTATAAAACCCAATTAAAAATATTAGTAAAGAGAGGCCCACAGTTGGGTGTATTAACACCAAAGGAGAAGAACTATTTGACACCAGCGAGTAGCAAGGTGCCAACTATCTATACTTTACTGAAGATACACAAGGATCCCCTCAACCCACCGGGTAGACCAATTGTAAATAGCATAGATTCCATCTCTTACAGAATGGGACAGTATCTTGACACCTTTTTACAAAAAAGTTTAAGAATGACAAAATCATATCTAAAGGATACTTAAGATCTTCTGATATGTCTCTCTGGATGATAACCAACCCATCTTACTCGTAACCGCAGATGTATCAGCTCTTTATTCCATCATTTAACATGAAAATGCATTACTGGCCCTTAATTGGGCATTGAGCCAAAGAGACGATTTACCACATAACCAAAAAGTTTTTATTGGACATGCTCTTGATTTTTGTCTGTCACACAATTATTTTTTAATAGAAAAAAGAAAAAAAGTGTAGCGCCAAAACTATATAAATGTAGGAAAAACCATAAATGGCCAGGGTGATATAGCTACCAGCCAAAATACAGTAAGACCTAAGGTGCAGCCTTCGTGAAGAAGATCATAGACTATAGGCTATGAAACACCAGCTGTTGAGCTGGGTGAAACAAATAACAATATTCAAAAACACAAACTGAAGGTAATGTGAAAAGTGTTGCAACAAAGTAAGTGCAGCTGAAAACAAATGCAAGAGGTCCTGAAAACAGCAAAAACAAGGGGGGAGGGGGAATAGGTGTGGGTTTGAGGATGTTGATATTCCAGTTTCCCCAAAACAGACTGATTGTTCATTCAGTTTGAAACACCTCATCCATATACATTGGCAATCCTTTCCCTCAGAAACAGGTCATCTTCCCAGGACATTCCTTGGCATATATATATATATATTAAGGTACTCTTACCGACTTTTGTTGACCCACAGCTCACCGTATGGTGGGTAGGTCTTCAAAGCTTGTATAGGCTAGCCGCCCTCCGATCATCCCAATGGATAAATCGATGTCCCAGGTTGTGATGCTGTAGGCAGATCCCAAAAGGAGAGCAGGTATCGCTGGCCTCAGGAACGTCAGACAGAACAGTGAAGATGTGAGACTCCGTATTTCATGGGAGATATGAAAAAAAGAGGGCGAGAACACCTCCTCATCGTGTAGAAATTTATTAAAAGTTGATCAAAAAGTATTGACACAGCAAAGAGATCTGCAAATCTCATTAAAAATTCAAAGCAAGGATAAGGTCCATGTACCAAAATATAAAAGCAAAAAAACCCCAAAAGATAAAAAGTTCCACACTGCACATCAAAGAAACCACAGCAAGCAAAAATCTTGGTAGTAACGCAATAGTGGTGATAAGAGTCCGGTTAACTGGACTCTTATCACCACTATTGCGTTACTACCAAGATTTTTGCTTGCTGTGGTTTCTTTGATGTGCAGTGTGGAACTTTTTATCTTTTGGGTTTTTTTTGCTTTTATATTTTGGTACATGGACCTTATCCTTGCTTTGAATTTTTAATGAGATTTGCAGATCTCTTTGCTGTGTCAATACTTTTTGATCAACTTTTAATAAATTTCTACACGATGAGGAGGTGTTCTCGCCCTCTTTTTTTCATATCTCCCATGAAATACGGAGTCTCACATCTTCACTGTTCTGTCTGACGTTCCTGAGGCCAGCGATACCTGCTCTCCTTTTGGGATCTGCCTACAGCATCATAACCTGGGACATCGATTTATCCATTGGGATGATCGGAGGGCGGCTAGCCTATACAAGCTTTGAAGACCTACCCACCATACGGTGAGCTGTGGGTCAACAAAAGTCGGTAAGAGTACCTTAATATATATATATATATGCCAAGGAATGTCCTGGGAAGATGACCTGTTTCTGAGGGAAAGGATTGCCAATGTATATGGATGAGGTGTTTCAAACTGAATGAACAATCAGTCTGTTTTGGGGAAACTGGAATATCAACATCCTCAAACCCACACCTATTCCCCCTCCCCCCTTGTTTTTGCTGTTTTCAGGACCTCTTGCATTTGTTTTCAGCTGCACTTACTTTGTTGCAACACTTTTCACATTACCTTCAGTTTGTGTTTTTGAATATTGTTATTTGTTTCACCCAGCTCAACAGCTGGTGTTTCATAGCCTATAGTCTATGATCTTCTTCACGAAGGCTGCACCTTAGGTCTTACTGTATTTTGGCTGGTAGCTATATCACCCTGGCCATTTATGGTTTTTCCTACATTTATATAGTTTTGGCGCTACACTTTTTTTCTTTTTTCTATTACACTTTATCCACTGTGGTGTTGGCTGCCTATACACTATATATTTATACTATATATTTACACTGAATTGTTTAGCGCAATATATTTTTAAACTTTTTTGATTGCTACACAATTATTTTTGGTACGTCATTTTTACTCCCAAAAAAGAGGGGTTGCTATGGATGCTAAGTTCGCACCAAGCATTGCAAATCTATTTATTGCGGAATGGGAGGACAAGGTTATTTTCAAAGATAGACGAAGCGAGCTAGTGTTTTATAAAGATTACATAGACGATTTATTTTTGATCTGGGCTGGTTCGGTTGATTCTCTTCAAGAATTTTTAAACATTTTAAACAACAATAATAAGAATATCAAATTAACCTCCGAATTTCATAACACCGAAATTAATTTTTTGGATGTAACTGTATACCGACAAGGACCAAATCTTGCTACCGATGGCGTGTACACACCATCGGATCAAATTCCCCGCCGCCGGACGGCGCGGTGACGCGGCGGTGACGCGGCGGTGACGTTGACGCCGCCGCGTCATCGCCACGTCACCGCACCAAGAAGTAAAACACTTCCGCGCATGCGCCGAATCCATTCGGCGGCAGCGCGGCGGCGGCGGTGGGGGACGACATGTCTGCTGGTAAGTGTACTAACCAGCAGACATGTCGGGCGGACAGATTCCCACCGGATGGATATCAAAGCATGCTTTGAAATCTGTCGGGTGGAGAAATCTGTCCGCTAGCCCATACACACGAGCGGAGATGTCTGCTGAAACGGTCCATCGAACCGTTTTCAGCGGACATATCCCCTCGTGTGTACGCGGCCTAAGGCTCCGATGGACCGTTTCAGCAGACAAATCCGATCATGTGTACGGGCGAGCAGACAGGTTTGTCCATCGGACAAATTTCAAAGCATGCTTTGAAATTTGTCTGCTACAAACCTGTCCGTCGGATCTGTCCGCTGGTTAGTCCACTAACCAGCGGACAGAACTGTCCGCGCATGCATCGAATCCATTTTATTTCCGGGTTTGGTGACGTGGCGGCGTCAACGTCACCGCCACGTCACCGCGTTCCCTGGCCAAGGGGATTTTCATCCGATGGTGTGTACACACCGTCGGACGAAAATCCGGAGGAGACATGTCCGCTGGAAACGGTCCCTCGGACATGTTTCAGCGGACATGTCCCTCCGTGTGTACGCGGCCTCAGGTGTTCTTCAAGCCCACCGACAGAAACAGTTATCTACCCACCACTAGTGGGCATCATCCACTTTGGATTAGAAATATTCCCAAAGGACAAATTATGTGGGTAAAGACGAATTACATTTTCTTGTACAATCCAAAATTCTAACTGTAAGATTTGAAGCTAGAGGATACAATCCACACACAATGGAAAAATTGGTTGAAGAAATAAGAACTATACCCAGAGAATCCTGTTTACAAACTAAACCAGTTAGCAACGTCCCAACCACTAATAATCATAGGTGTGCGCAGCCTTTGGCATTAGGGTGTGCACCCCAAAGCTCAAACACACACTACTGATCACGAACGTCCTTCATTCAGAAAGGGTAGGGGCCGGTAAATGGCATATTTACCGGCCCCTTCACCCATTCATCCTAAAACATCCACAGCAAGAACCGATGGGAGAGGAGGGGAGCCGGCAGTGCTGTGGGGGGGGGGGGATAATAATAAAGAGTGGGGTTTTATCTCACAATTCCATGCCCAGTATAAAGACGTTGAAGAAATATATTGGACAAAAAATTAGGACCTGTACTACCACTAAAACCGCAATTTATCTATAGGAAAGCCCCAAACCATGAAGATTGAATAGTAAAAAAAAAAAAAAATTAAATGTAGGGTGATTGCGCAAAGTATATATAAACAAATAATCAAATGGATAAATAAACAATAAGTGAAAGGTGAAAAATAAATGAATAAATGTCACAGTTCCAAATAAAGTGCAAAGTGCCAAACTAAAGTGCATCAGGGACAGAGTCCAAAAGTGCATACATCAATGGGTGCAACAATAGTCCATGGTGGTGAAACTGCTAGGAGATGCCCACTGATCTGAGAGATGTGAAATACACCACACACAGGGTCTGGTCTCCCAGAACTCTCACCTCAAACCGGATGAGTAAAGGCCTTGATAGATATTCCTCCTATGAATGCCTCTCTAGAGGGTCCTGCTCTCCACCACGGATCAGTGGGGGGAGATGTACCCGAGATCTCAGCAACAGCAGGGAGAGGAAAAACAAAAAGCCTCCAATTGTGTGATATCGTCGGTAAAAAGAGTTTAATAAAAGAATTGCACTTACATAAAAGAGAATATTCAGCTTAACATTAAATAAATCTGAGTTTGGTAGCTTTGATATACGATTAAAGGAGCATATACAGACTTTCACAAGTGAATTATTGAATAAAAAAGAAGAAAAATTATCACGTGATAAATTGGCATTCGCAGGCAAGTACGCATACAACTGGCCAACTGCGAATGGACAGCGAGGTGGTCAAAGGACCTTAGGACCAAATAGGAATAGAAGGGGCTTGAACAAAAAAGAAAGGAATAAGGATAAAAACAATGATTCTGACTCCTCTGCTAACTCTTTTATAATTCACAGAATTCGAAAATCGGCGACCAAGGACGACAAAAAGGTTGACAATCCAGGAAACGATTCCAACAAGGTGGTGGGTACCAAACGGGCACTGTAAGTAAAAAACACATAACTGACGCCTCAGATCGACCCAATGTCAATATTCAAACTGATACACCTAACCTAGATGCAGGGATTTCAGGAACACGCACTATTACCATGTTTCCTTATTCTGCACCGGGTGTCTCCTCTGAGAGCTCTTCTACTTTGCTGACACTATCGAGACCTGAAGACAATCTACGACAAAACATCATAGAGACAGCACAAACTATGGCGAGATCACTCACAAATACAAACAGGGAGGGTACGGTGAGAGATGGCCCAAAATGACGTATGGACCACTTCTTTCCAAACATCTCCCAAATGCAACCTATGACTGCCCCAAATAATATTTCCAATGCTACCCCACTAGGGCCGACACATATATCGGACCCGACAACCACTACACATAATATTTGCCAGCTGGAAGTAATTAACCTGTCGTCCCAAACCCTAATGCCGCGTACACACGATCATTTTTTGTGATGAAAAAAAACGTTTTTTTCTGTGAAGTAAAAAACAATGTTTTTGAAACGTCACTTTTCAAAGACGATGTTGCATACACACCATCGTTTTTTCACAAAAAGCGAGGTTACGTTCACCACTCTTTTCCATTGAAGCTCGCTTCATAACTAGCTTCTGGGCATGCGCGGGTTGAAAAACGTCGTTTTAAACGACGTTTTTGCTACACACGGTGACTTTTTGTGAAACAAAAAACGACGTTTTGAAAAACGACACAAAAAATTCAAGCATGTTGGAATTTTTTTTTGGTCGTTTTTTTTAAGACAAAAAATGACGTTTTGCCCACACACGATCAATTTAAATGACGTTTTTTTTCATCGCAAAAAACGACCGTGTGTACGCGGCATAAGTCCATCCGAGATTGATCTCCTAAGTCTTAGCCCCGATATGACATTTAATAAATTTGAACAAAAGATCTATACCCTTTCGCGCGTAATCTTACCTTTAACTTTATGTTCGACAAGGATAGGTGTAAACGACAAACTGAATATGCACAACAGGACATATGGAAGGACTTTACAGTCGCTGATTTTCATGCATTAAAAACACTTGTTCTTCTATTGGAAGAAAATGAGGGCAATGGAATATCTGAGGACTCATTTGAGTCTGATGAAGCAAGAGGACAGCGAGTACAACTCACTTGCTACCAAAACGACCTGGACACATTGGAAAAGGCTGTTAAGAAGAAATCCTTAAAATTTCCCCCGCTTCAGACTAACCCCAATGTCTGGGCCTTTCTTATGCAGATAATTAAAGACATTGAATCGTTGCCCCCCTTCTTTCCAAATCCTAATCAAAACCTCACTCCGGCTCAAACCCAGGCCCTACATAGCCTGAGCCACAGCCCCCATTTGGTGATCAAGCCCTCGGACAAGGGCGGTAATGTGGTGATTATGAATGAACTTAACTATCGAAATAAGTGCAGGGACATACTAAAAAAGACAGGGTCTGGTACAGACCAGTACTAAATGATCTTATTGACAAATATAACCAGCAATATAATGACACTATCCAGGCCGCCCTCTCCGAGGGCTTGATCACCAAATCCATCTTTGATGGCATACAGGTCCCTTACCCCAAAATTTCTACTTTTTATTCACTTCCTAAAACTAACAAGAACCTGCATGACCCACCGGGTCGCCCTATTGTTTCCGGTATAGGCTCAAGGACTGAACGAGCCAGCAAATTTGTAGACGAGTATCTAAGACCTCATGTCAATACCATGCCTTCTTACATCCAGGATACCCCAGATCTATTAAGGGCACTGGATGGCCTCAATGTACCTCCAGGTTGCCTGCTTGTCTCAATTGATGTGGAAGCATTGTATTCCTCCATCCCACATACAAAAGGACTAGAAGTAATCAGCAGGCTTTTGGCTGAGAGAGGTCCAAAATCCTGCAAGCTCAATGGCTTTGTTGTCAAACTTTTGGCTCACATCCTAACTAAAAATATTTTTTTGTTTGATGGGTCCCACTTTCTCCAGGTACAGGGAGTCACTATGGGCACGTGCTGCGCACCGTCCTATGCGAACCTGTACCTGGGGGGTGGGAACGAGAGCTTTTTTCCAGTGATGGATCCACTGATTTGTTATTATTTGTGTTGGGCTGGTATCGATTCATTGACGATATCCTGCTCCTTTGGACAGGATCCCTGGAAGAGCTGGATACTTTTATGAGAAAACTCAGTCAAAACGAGTACAACTTAAAATTTACTATGAACTCCAGTTCGACCAAACTAGCCTTCCTGGATATAACCATCTATATTTCAGAAGAAGGAAATTTAAATACATCTTTATACCGAAAGCCCACTGCCGGCAATACTATCCTCCACGCCGCCAGTGCCCATCCAAAATCTCTAGTTCAAAGTATCCCCATTGGACAATATTTGCGGCTTCGACGCAATTGTTCAGACGATCTCAAATTTGAATATGAAGCAGACCTTCTATACACACAATTGAGATCGAGGGGATACAGTGAAAACTGTTTAAAAAGAGCTTTCGCAAAGGCCAGTGGCAAATTAAGTAGTGATCATTAGAGTCCTAATGTAACCAGATTAATTACAACATACTCTAACCAACATGCTGAAATCCGGACAATAATACACAAACACTGGCATCTGCTCACATCTGATCCAGTGCTGGCTAAACATATAGGACCCAGACCTGAAATTACCTACAGACGTGCACGATCCATTTGTGACTGTTTGTTCGCGAGTAGATACTGCAGATCAAGTGATAAAAAATGTGACCTCCCTGGACTCTCTAGATGTGGAGAATGCAATTTCTGCGAGTTTGTGATAGTGGGGACTAATGTGTTATTGCTCAATGGGCAAAAACACACAATTAAACAACATATCACTTGTCAGACCAAGGGGGTTATATACCTGATCCAATGCGAATGCGGGAGTTTTTATGTTGGCAAAACCATACGCCCTTTTTGGAAACGCATCAAAGACCACATTTATTATGCGACCAATGGCCTTCTTAATACCACCATGGGCCATCACATAGCCTTTAGACATCAATACAAACCATATGTATTCAATTTCACTGCTTTAGAAAGTGTCTATGAGGACCCGAGAGGGGGCAATTTTGATCAGCACTCTATTTTAGGAAACCAGGGAATTGATATATGGTGATAATGTGATAATGTTATTTACCCTATAGCTAAAAGAAAAAAATTCTTTCCGTTTTTTAATTCTACTGTTTGTGTATGTTTGGGATCTCTGTCTGTGCCAATGATTGCTTTACTATATCAGTGTCTATCCTTCTGCAACTTGCAGCTGCCATCTTGTGGTTGTTCGAGTTATATAATATATACCCTTTGTATTATTTATACATGTTTTTCTTTTATTTATCTTTTTCCTGCTACAGCTGCATTGAGCTTTTTTACAAGCTATACACCACCTATACATCTGTGACCATTGTGTCCTTTGTGCACTTGGATGACTGGCAGTCTATCTGGTATTCTCAGAGATTCCTTATTACATACTGACTCTCAGTGTTTTAACTTGTGTGAATTTTTCTATGTGTCCTATATATGTTACAACTTTTCATATCTCATTTCAGATGTATGAAACTAGCAATATCTTACAGTGCGGAAAATAAGTATTTGAACACCCTGCTATTTTGCAAGTTCTCCCACTTGGAAATCATGGAGGGGTCTGAAATTGTCATCGTAGGTGCATGTCCACTGTGAGAGACATAATCAAAAAAAAAAAAAAAATCCAGAGATCACAATTTATGAATTTTTAACTATTTATTTGTATGATACAGCTGCAAAGAAGTATTTGAACACCTGTCTATTAGCTAGAATTCTGACCCTCAAAGACCTGTTAGTCTGCCTTTAAAATGTCCACCTCCACTCCATTTATTATCCTAAATTAGATGCACCTGTTTGAGGTCATTAGCTGCATAAAGACACCTGTCCACCCCATACAATCAGTAAGAATCCAACTACTAACATGGCCAAGACCAAAGAGCTGTCCAAAGACACTAGAGACAAAATTGTACACCTCCACAAGGCTGGAAAGGGCTACGGGGAAATTGCCAAACAGCTTGGTGAAAAAAGGTCCACTGTTGGAGCAATCATTAGAAAATGGAAGAAGCTAAACATGACTGTCAATCTCCCTCGGACTGGGGCTCCATGCAAAATCTCACCTCGTGGGGTCTCAATAATCCTAAGAAAGGTGAGAAATCAGCCCAGGACTACACGGGAGGAGCTGGTCAATGACCTGAAAAGAGCTGGGACCACCGTTTCCAAGGTTACTGTTGGTAATACACTAAGACGTCATGGTTTGAAATCATGCATGGCACGAAAGGTTCCCCTGCTTAAACCAGCACATGTCAAGGCCCGTCTTAAGTTTGCCAATGACCATTTGGATGATCCAGAGGAGTCATGGGAGAAAGTCATGTGGTCAGATGAGACCAAAATAGAACTTTTTGGTCATAATTCCACTAACCGTGTTTGGAGGAAGAAGAATGATGAGTACCATCCCAAGAACACCATCTCTACTGTGAAGCATGGGGGTGGTAGCATCATGCTTTGGGGGTGTTTTTCTGCACATGGGACAGGGCGACTAAACTGTATTAAGGAGAGGATGACCGGGGCCATGTATTGCGAGATTTTGGGCAACAACCTCCTTCCCTCAGTTAGAGCTTTGAAGATGGGTCGAGGCTGGGTCTTCCAACATGACAATGACCCGAAGCACACAGCCAGGAAAACCAAGGAGTGGCTCTGTAAGAAGCATATCAAGGTTCTGGCGTGGCCTAGCCAGTCTCCAGACCTAAACCCAATAGAGAATCTTTGGAGGGAGCTCAAACTCCATGTTTCTCAGCGACAGCCCAGAAACCTGACTGATCTAGAGAAGATCTGTGTGGAGGAGTGGGCCAAAATCCCTCCTCCAGTGTGTGCAAACCTGGTGAAAAACTACAGGAAACGTTTGACCTCTGTAATTGCAAACAAAGGCTGCTGTACCAAATATTAACATTGATTTTCTCAGTTGTTCAAATACTTATTTGCAGCTGTATCATACAAATAAATAGTTAAAAAAATCATACATTGTGATTTCTGGATTATTTTTTTTTTGATTATGTCTCTCACAGTGGACATGCACCTACGATGACAATTTCAGACCCCTCCATGATTTCCAAGTGGGAGAACTTGCAAAATAGCAGGGTGTTCAAATACTTATTTTCCGCACTGTATGTCAAAACTTTCTCTCAAACTCGTCCTGAAGAAGCCGGCGAAACGCGTAGGCGAGACGAAAGATAATATTGCCTGTGAATGTATTTTGTTCATATATTATCAATCTTTTTTATTTCTATGGATTTTATTGTATGTAATTTTTGTAATTAAATTTATATTTTCTAAACCCTGTGATTGCCTGAAAAAGTCCGCCCTGTTACTACTTTGTGTAGTTTATCTTTTTTGACTCAATATTTCGGATGTTGTCATAATGTGAGTGCTTTTTCGTTTCCCCCTTCCTAATTTTTGGATTCAAGAAAAAAAAGCTCAGCTATAAGAAAACCAGACGGGGGGAAGAGACACAAGGACAAGAAACACCCCATATGCTTTACGAGGAGTCACCCAGAAATGACATCCAACGTCATCAACATCTCACAAAGAATTTTGAATACTGCTGAAACCAAACTTTTATCCAAGGGACTGAACTTTTGCCCTTCCAAACACTTTGACCTCTTTCAAACCATCCTGGACGTTAATAAATTCTCACGTGGACTTACTCTTAAAAAACATTTTTTTACTTCACCTTTTGGTCTTGACAATGCCTCTGCCGACAGTCTTATCCCTGTCCCGTGCACCCGGTGGATGGTCATAATATCATTTCTTTTAAAATGAGATCTAGTTTTTATCCACTGGGATCCAGGGGCAAGGATCTTGACTCTTTTCAATCATTAGTGGAGAGGGATCTTACACACCTGGCCCGCACCTGTCGCAGAAATAAATCTCCTGATAATTTATCTTTAGCAGAGAGACAAGCTCTGGACTCTTTGACAAAGAAGGTTCTGTAATTGTTTTATGCCGCGTACACACGATCACTTTTTGCGATGAAACAAAACAACGTTTTCTCTCATGAAAAAAAACGACGTTTTTCAAACTTAATTTTCCAAAACGACGTTGCGTACACACCATCGTTTTTCACAAAAGCTCGAGCAGTGCGCGGTGACGTCCATCACGTACGACGGGACTATAAAGGGTCATTTCCATGCGGAAGACGGCCTCTTTTGCTGATATCGTATTGCTGCGTGTTAGTAAAAGTTTGGTGAGAGACGATTCGCGCTTTTCAGTCTTCGTGCTTTAAAAAACGTTTTCTGTCTCACAGTTTGTGCTTTTGGGTTTGTATCTGTGTTACAGTGCTTGTTTTCAGATCGTATCTGTTTTGGCAGTGCGTTCTTGTTTGCACGTTACTGTTTTGCAGGTCGTTCTTCAGAGGCCTTTCTGTTCTTCAGTGCGTTTTTTTTTTAGTCCGATCTGATTTGACGACCGTTTTCTAGCCATGTTGCCGGTACGTTCTTGTCGCCGAGAGCGTGCTTTACATCTTGTTAGGATGTGTGCTGCATCCCGGCTCCGGTCCTTGAGGAGGGTGAGAAGGACTTTGTGGGCCAAGGACTGGTTTCTTCGCAGGGACCAGTTCTCTCATATGCCTCTGCTGCGGGAGATCCAAGAAAATAACCCTGATGATTTCAGGAATTTTCTTTGGATGTCTGACCCATATTCCAGCAGCTTTTGGCTTCGGTGTCGCCTTATATCACCAGGCAGGACACCGTTGTGCGGGAAGCCATCACTGCTGAGCAGCGGCTAGTTGCCACCTTGCGGTACCTGGCAACAGGGAGAAGTCTGCAGGACTTGAAGTTCTCGACGGGCATCTCCCCCCAGGCTCTGGGCCTCATAATCCCGGACACCTGTTGTGCCATAATCCAGGTTTTGCAGGAGGAGTATATTAAGGTAAGTGGTGTCCTTTAGCCTAGGTTCACACTGGAGCGATTTGTAATGCGATTTGAGAGATCAAATCACATGACAAGTCGCAGCCTATTGGCGGCAATGGCACTGTTCTAATAGGTGCGACACCGATTTTGCGTCGCCGCACCGATTTGCAAAAGTAGTTCCTGCACTGCTTTTGCAGATTTCAGGTGCGATTTCTATAGACATCTGTGTATGAAGCCACACAAATGTCTATCAAGTAGCACCTGAAATCGCGCTGACCTTGCTACTTTGAAATCGCGCTACTTGAAGTAAAGAAGCACGATTTCAAAGTAGCATCAGTGTGAACCAGGGCTTAAATGCACAAACTCTGTTATTATTTTTCATATTTTTGAGTAATGTACAAGCCCACCTAGCCTAGTCCCTATATTCCCCTTTATTTTTGTTCCCTATTGTTGTTCTGTATTTTTAAGTCCCTATATCCCCTTTGATTTTTGTTCCCTATTGTTGTTCTGTATTTTTAAGTCCCTATATCCCCCTTGATTTTTGTTCCCTATTGTTGTTCTGTATTTTTAAGTCCCTATATCCCCCTTGATTTTTGTTCCCTATTGTAGTTCCCCCTCCCCCCAATCTTTTCCAATTTCCCATTTTTTTTTAAGAGAAATGTTTCAAGGTCGCAAACTCATCTTGGGGCCCCCCCTCACCCTATTTTGTTTGTGTTTTGTGACCATCAGAGGGTGTGATTAATATGCTTAGTAATTATTTATAATTTATGATTGGGTCAATAATACTTGAACTTAACGATCTTCTTTTTTTAGGATCCAAGAATGTTTTTGGATATTATATTAGGAATGTTTGTTTGAATACATTTTTTTGGGTTTCTCTACAGTTCCCCACCACGCCACAGGAATGGCAGACTGTGGCAGCGGAATTCTCCCAGAGCTGGAATTTTCCGAATTGTGGAGGAGCTATTGACGGCAAGCACGTCCGCATCGTGCCACCACCCCATTCCGGATCCCATTTTTATAACTACAAGGGGTTCCACAGTGTCGTGCTGATGGCGGCGGTTTCTGAAAATTATGTCTTTCTATATCTAGACGTTGGGAAGAATGGGCGGATGTCGGACGGCGGGGTCTTTGCCGAGACCGAGTTTGCCCAACGGCTTCAGTCGGAGGAGCTGGGATTGCCACCTGCGGAGGAGAACGAAGAGGGGCTTCCTTTGGTGTTCATTGCAGATGAGGCATTTGGCTTGGGTCCCCACCTCCTGAGGCCATTTCCCCAACGTGCCCTCACCCATGAGAGGAGGGTCTTTAATTATCGGCTGGCCAGAGCCAGAAGAGTGGTTGAGAATGCGTTTGGCATCATGGCCAGCCGGTTCCGCTTGTTTTTAACGGCCATAAACATGGCTGAATATAAATGGGATACCATCATTTTATGTTGCTGTATCCTACATAATTATCTCAGAAGACATTCTGTCAATTATATTGCATTATTGCCTGACGAGGCAGTTCATGTACCTGATGTGGCCCGTGAGGCAGGCCATCCAGGCTTGGCCCCCCAAAACGCACGTGCTGTGCGCCAGGCCTACGTGGACTACTTTATGGGTAGGGGGGCCATTCCAATGCCAGATCTTGGCTGATTTACATAATAAAAATCTTTAATGAAAGAAACAGTCTACTTATTTTTTAGACAATATTGTGAATGTTTGTGTATTTTCATTGCCTCCTAGGTTATCATAGTGTTATGTGTTTTGAATGGTCTAAATATCCATCATTGTTTGATGTTACCAGCAGTAACATATTTTTAAGGTCAGCATTCATATAAAATAACAAGCCACACAATTGTGAAAGTGCCAAATTTTTTATTTTTTAAAATTATTTGAACAAAAAAACAGGTACAATCCTTTGGTTTTTTCTAGTGATTCAAACAAAAACAATCATTTTTTTTTTTCTGGTGATTGAAATAACTATACAATCATGTTTATTTTTTTTTATTTTTTCTGGTGATTTAAATAACTATACAATCATGTTTTTTTTTTTTTTTTTTTTTCTGGTGATTGAAATAACTATACAATCATGTATTTTTTTTTTTCTGGTGATTTAAATAACTATACAATCATGTTTTTTTTTTTTTTCTGGTGATTCAAACAAACACATTTTTTTTTTCTGGTGATTCAAACAAACACATTTTTTTTTTCTGGTGATTAAAATAACTATAAAATCTTTTTTTTTTATTTATTTTTTTATGGTGATTTAAATAACTATACAATCATGTTTTTTATTTTTGTTTCTGGTGATTAAAATAACTTTAAAATCTTTTTTTTTTTATTTTTTTTTTTCAGGTGATTAAAATAACTATAAAATAGTGTTTGTTCCTCTCATTAACAAAACGTACATAAAAAACATTTAAAATACTTTAAACCCTCCCCAAAACATCCAGGACATTTTTGAGCTGGAGTCCCACCCTTTTTGTATTTTCCAGGACTTGTCTGGATGCTAGCTGGATGTCCTCAATTTGTTCTGCGCAGGACCATATTTCTCGAATGAGGGAAGGTGCAGTGTCCTTATCAAGTGCTGACCCAGCACGACTTGCTCCTGAAATGTGCGAGCAAACCATGTATTAATAAAAAGTAATCCTACACCTACATTACCTGTGTATCTGTGTTATCTGATACATTACCGGATGTGGTGGCAGCTTCCCCTTCATCCAGATCCCTCGGGGGTGTTGCTTGATCAGTACTTGCGTCCTGCCTTGATGCTTCCTTACGCCCTACGAAATTGAAGAAAGGAAAACCAGAAAGGTAAAAAATTAGAGGGATGAAAGATAATTCAAAATACAACTACAGAGTCCACATGTGTAGAATCCACTGCTGAGCACACTCTCCTTTTTCTGCGTATTGTTATTACTATTAATTATTCACATCTACATTAAAAAAAAACAATTGATGTCACATTAAAAACATAATAAGATGTCACAACTTTAATGTTTGTGAGAACAATAACTGGTCGTAGGAGTCGTCGTAGGTTCAAACTGCAATCATACAAATACGCTCTTTTTAGAGGATACAGTGATTGCACTCCGATTTGTCCACGGGAACTAGGCATGAAGATCGTCGTTTATTAGTACAAAAAGCGACGAATGATCGACTACTCCTACGACCAATTTTAGTGTGAGCACAAACAGATACAGTACAACCTGAAAGAAGAAGCACATGGCACAAAGAACAAACACCAAAAATGAGGCCACATCAAAATTACTTAGGCCGTGTACAAACGGCAGAGATCCTCGACGGGCAGAACACATCGTTCCGCCCGTCGAGGTTCTCTGCCGGCCGTCGAAATCGGCGACCCGCCCGTCGGGAATGGCAACCAGCCATTCATCCAGGCGGGCCGTCGAACAAATAGAGAGCGTGCTCTCTATTTCTGCTCGACGGGCTTCCCGACAGGAAGCTCGCCGAGAGCGTACACACGGCCGAGGTCCTCGCTGGAATGCAGCTTCCAGCGAGGTTCTCGCTGTTTTCCAGCGAGAACCTCGGTCGTGTGTACGCCGCCTTACTTTTGTTTCGAATCATTCTTTTTATTCGCTGCAGCTGCTCTGGCTCTTTATTCTTCAGGTCAGACCACCTCTTTCTGACTTGTTCTTTGCTCCTGCTTTGACCAAATTTATGCCTGAGGCTCCTAATGACTTTATCCATAATGTCCGCCTTCAACTTATTGGGATGCAGGTAAGGGCCGTGCTTGCCATCATAGTCCTCTTGCAGAAAGATGGTCACCATCTCCACCATCTCCTTGAAAGCCATGTTTGACGCCTTGTACCTCCGCCTGGAGCTTCTTCTGGTCTGGCCCTGGCCTGCCTCCTGGCTTGAGCTTGCCATATTTTTGCCCGGGCTTGTTCCTCCAGAAATGACACCCACCAAAAAAAGTTATAGAAAGGGGCGTGTAAAGGACGAGACCGAACGCCAGGGGCGGGTATGCCTCGCGTCACACGTGCGCAGTGTTTAAAGGGATCCAACGTCATTGAAAGCGACGTTCACAGTCTGCGGAAGAAGGCGCAAGTCACGATCGAATAATACGACGGTATGTAACTGAATTTTGGACATTAATATTATTGAACAGTGGATGATGTTGTGTGCTAGAGAAGATATGGTGTTAAAGCTTTTAGTAGTAGGAGTGGCTTCACTGACACTAGGTTTTTATTTTCTATTTTACATGCAGACAACATGGAGGCCTTCAAGGAGCAGGAATTTTTTACTGAATTCATCCAAAGATGGAGGGAGCAGCCAGTGCTCTGGCAAACAAAAAACAAAAAAAATAAAAACAAAGAGGCCAGGAAGCAAGCACTGGAGACTATTCTGGTATTTGTGAAGACAAGGGTCCCAAATGCAACTACTGCGACTGTGAAGACCAAAATAAATTTGATTAGGGCCCCCTACAGGACCCAACGGTCATTAGTCCAGGCCTCAATCCGATCAGGAGCTGCAGCTGAGTCCGTATATAGGCCAAACCTCTGGTATTATAATCAGCTGCAGTTCCTGGATGACCATATTGAATCGCGGCCATCCGTGTCAACCCTTCCCCCAAGGAGACAGGCCCCTCTTCCCTGCAGTCAGTCCTCCAGTCTTCCCTGCAGGCAAGAGCAGGCTACCTCGGAGGAAGAGCCCGAGTTCCTGGAGGACCCAGATTGTGACCCATGGAGCCAGGTATTGCATTTTACTAACAAATTATGAACTGCAATGTAGAATAACGTTGACAAATTGATGTTACAAGTGTTGTAAATTATATATGATTGCAGCAAAAATTAGGAACATGTCACTAGGCAATAGCCGCAAAACAGAATGGGGACAAAATCCATAAATGCACAGGTCATAATGATTGTGTGTAAATTTCGGGTACACCACTAGGGGGGTAAACACAATACACCGAGAAGGGGTCGCAGATGAGAAACAGCCTTTTTGTTAATTCCCATTTTGGCACCCCCACAAAACAAAACATCCATTTTTAGTTTGGGGAAAGGCCCCCTACTGAGCAATTTCAGCCAACATCAACCCCCACAACTAGGGGGCACATATCTGTAGCTGGGTAAGAGGCCACAAAATTAGGGATGTGTGCCCTGTGTGTAAACGATTTTTGCAGACAATTAGCATATGTCAGGATTTTAGAAATGGGTGTGATTAATGAGGACAACAAATTAACTAGGTCCCTTTTTTTCATACACAGACAGAGCAAAGCCAGGAGGAGGCAGGCCCCACGGGGAGACAGGAGGAGGCAGGCCCCACGGGGAGACAGGAGGAGGCAGGTCCCACTGGGAGCCAGGAGGAGGCAGGCCCCACGGGGAGACAGGAGGCAGGCAGGCCCCATGGGGAGACAGGAGGAGGCAGGCCCCACGGGGAGACAGGAGTCACGCCGGCGAGATTGCATCTCCCAGATCCCTCCTCTACGCACTCCCGCAAAAAGGGCACGGAGACTCATGCAAATGGAGGAGGAGACCCAGGCCATGCTCCGTGAAGCAACAGCGGCCATCAGAGAGCAACCCAGTGAAGAAGAGGGCTTTGGAGCGCTCATCGCGGCCAAGCTCCAAAAGCTGGAGCCGGGCCAGCGTGTGCGCTGCGAGCTACTAATCTTTAAGGCCATAAGCATGGCCACACTGGGCAAGCTCAATGACGACATTGACATTGGGCTGATAGGCACTCCTGTCCTCTCTGCTTTTCCTGCTCCGGCTCCTGCTCCTTCTCCTGCTCCTCCTCTTCCTGAGCCTGCTCTGGCTCCTGCCACAACCTTGCCTCCAGGAACCCAGCCCCCGAGGACTCGGGCTGCAGGGAAGAGTAAAGGAAAGGAAATCGAATTTATTTTGTCTTGACAGACGTCAGTGTTGCTTTGTTGGACCCTTGTCTTTTCAAATACCAGCAGGGTCTCCTTTGCTTTCTTCCTGGCTTTTTTGTTTTTATTTTGATTATATTTTTATTTGCCAGATGTGTGTAATTTTTATATTTGCTTTATTGCTTTGCGACAGAAATAAATGTCTTTTTTGTTTCCGTGCAAAATTTGTACATGTGAATTTTGAACAATATATAGAGATCATTTACTGAGTAGGCAGACACATTTAAAAAAAAAAAAAGGAACAAGGGACAACAACCTCCTTGTTGGTAATTTATTTAAAAAAAAAAAAAAATTGTTGGGTCACTTCACACACTCCAAAATCAACCACAATTCACATTTTGATAAACATTTAAACATTTAAAAAAAAAATAAAAAAAAAAGGGAGATGATGTGCTTAAACAAAAAAAGAGGAAATAAAGACATAAAGAAAAAAATAAAAAGGTTAACAGAACTATGTAACAAGATCTATTAACCTTTTGACTTTCTATTTTTTTTTTCTTTATTTCTTTATTTCCTCTTTTTTTGTTTAAGCACATCATCTCCCTTTTTTTTTTTTTTTTATTAAAAAGTTTTTTTTAAATGTCAACTATGTAACAAGATGAGCCACAACAAACTAGGAATTTAGTGTAGCATTTAAATGCATTGGTTCAAATGCAGCGCATTCTTTGCTTCATTATACTTTTAAAAAGAAACAAATGTGCTTAATCCATTCTGAACAGTAGTTTTACCTGAACAAGCGCTCCCGTATGAGAAATTGCTTCTGAGCAGGCGCGGGTTGAAAACGTTGTTTTGCACATCGTTTTGCCCACACACGGTCACTTTTTATGACACAAAAAACGACGTTTTGAAAAACGACACAAAAAATTCAAGCATGTTCGAATTTTTTTTCCATCGTTTTTTTGAAGACATAAAACAACGTTTTGCCCACACACGATGATTTTAAATGACATTTTGAAAACGTTGTTTTTTTTCATCGCAAAAAACGATCGTGTGTACGCGGCATTAGACTCGTCAACCTATAGAGAGGAAGCTGTTCGTCAATTGTCAGATCCCAGCACTTACCAGCTTCTCAAAACGGATCCAACCATGCCCTTTACTAAAGCTTTAATTGCTATTCTTGACAGAGGCGTACAAGCTGGTATAATTACCGATTCTGATAAAAAATCTCTTTATTCCCAGTCATCCTGTCACTCCAGTCTTTCATCATTTATCCAAAGTACACAAAGGCTTAAATCCCCTAACAGGGAGACCCATAGTAGCAGGCATTGGATCATTAAATGAAAGACTGGGTGAATGGGTTGACGGACAGCTACAACCCCTAGTAACCGGGCTTCCTGTTTTTTTACGGGATACTCAACAACTCCTCCAAAGGTTTAACGGTTTTACATGGGATGAAAAATATAGGTGGATAAGTTGTGATGTAGCGAGCCTGTATTCCTGCATTCCACTCCATTTAGGCCTATGGGCCGTTGGTCACTTTTTGAAAGAGTCAGGCAGGTTTTCGCTAGCATTACAAGAATTTATCATTCTATCACTAGAATATCTACTCACCCATAACTTTTTCATGTTCGATGGGGACTATTACCTCCAAGGATGCGGGGCCTCTATGGGAGCTAAGTTCTCCCCCTCCCTAGCCAGTCTCTACATGGGATGATGGGAGAGGTCCCGCATCTTTGGATGTGATAGCCCCCGTCGTCAGGATACTGTATTTTTGTGTCGCTATATTGACGATCTGTTGTTTATCAGTTCCGATGAGTCTGCCAATCTTGAAACTTGGTTGCTGTATCTCAACGACAATAGCCTTAAATTTACGTTTTACTGGTAATCTGCAACCTACTACTTTTGACTTTTTGGATGTCAGACTCACTGGCACTGATGGCTCTATTACCACTAGCCTATATAGAAAAGATACGGCAGACAATGCTCTTTTACGTGCAGATTCTTCACACCCCCAGCATACCATCAAAGGAATTCCTTTTGGCCAATTCCTTAGGCTCAAGATCCTGTGCAGCAATACAGAGAATTTTATTCGAGAGTCCTCTGATATGGCGTTTAGGTTCAAAGCTAGGGGTTACCCCACCAAAATCATCAATAAGGCACTTCTCAGAGTAGATTCCATCCCTAGATCTTCTTTGCTTATCAACAAACATTCCAACAAAGCATTGTCCTTCAATAACACTACCCCAATCTTCTCCACTCCCTACAGTCTGGAGTTTAACAGTATCAGACATATTGTGAATAAGTTCCTTACGGTTCTGCATAATGACACTACTTACCAATCTATTTTGGCACAAGGTGTAAAACAGTCAGCCGGAGAGCTCCCTCTTTAGGGTGCATTCTATCTCCCAGCTTGTTTCAAAGCAAACCAAGCTGTAGGAATTGGCTGACATTCACAGGCACCTTTAAATGTGGCATTGGGGGTTGTAGGTACTGTAAATATATCACAACTAGACCATCAGTGCATTCGAATTCAGCCAGTAAGGACTATGACATTAAGCAGTTCATCAACTGCAATACTGCACATTTAGTCTATGTTATTACTTGCGATCTGTGTCATGTCCAGTACGTGGGTCATACGATTAGGAGGTTGAAAGACAGACTTGGAGATCATCTCTACTACATAGAAAAAGATCATAACACAAACATAGCCAGACATTGGAATTTAGTCCACCACAAGGACACTTCTAGTCTACACATACAAGGCATAGAGAAAATCACCCGTCCAGTGAGAGGGAGTGACAAATTCAGACTGCTGTGTAGACGCAAAGTGTTTTGGATTTTTCTTTTATTGTCATGAGCAGTCCCAGCGACTAGGTGGCAGTAGCGGCGCATCGACGCGCGCGGGCGCGCGCATTCGCGGCAACGGCGCGGGCATTCGCGGCAACGGCGCGGGCACGTGAGGACGCCATTCTGCCGCCAAATTTGGCTTTAAAAAGGACCTGACCCCTGCACCTCTTGCTGTCTGGTCTACAGCGGTTCCTAGTGTTACCTGTGCCTGTTTATTCCTGTTCCTGACAACCCGGCTTGCTTCTGATTCTGCTTGTCTTCCGCCAGCCCTGACCCCAGCCTGCCTGACTATCAGCCTGCCTGACCCTCTGTACCTTCTGCTGCCCGCCTGTTGCCGACCCGGTCTGAACTTTGACTCTGCTTGTCTACCGCACCAGTACCCGACCTACCAGTCTGCCGCGGACTTTCCTGCTGGGACTTACTTCTGCTGTACTACAGAACACCTTCCCTGTTCCTGTGGCTTCTCTGCTTCAAGTGCCTTTCCACCTGCAGCGACCAGTCTATACCTGTTCCTTCACGCAGCACCGGAGCCTCCAGAAGCCCCTCTAGCCCAGCACCTGCGCTGCAACCGACGTTCGTGCAACTCTGCACTCCCGTACCCCCTGTTTGCTCTATCAGGGGTCTCGGGATCAGAGGAGCAAGTGTGAGATTGTGAAGCCAGATTAATGTTGTTCTATCACTGCTGTTGTAAATAGGTGTTTGACACCATCTAGTGGTTGAAATGTGGAATGGACTTGATTATTGCTGTCAATTTAAGATTAATGGGAGGTGTTATCTTAACAAGTTACCCTTGAACTCTCAAAGCCGAACTGCATGCTGGGTGAGGGTATAAAAGGCTGAGCAGCCATTTTCTAGGCCTCTCTGATGCTGGGTGCATGATCTGACTGTAGAGATCCGTGGAGGTGTGCACAGAGCAAGGCCTACCTCGTGCAGAGCAGAACAACCATCGGTGTTCGACTTACTACAGTGTGCTGGAAGAAGGAGTGTGACGGAGCTGAGTGACGGTTCGGTTTGTTTTGCGGAACGTAGCAGTGCGGCTGTACTACTTGGAAGCAGGACCGAGATCGCCGGAGCAGAGATCCACAAGTTCCCAGGCCTGGTGTGGTGAGAGGGCTTTTTGCCCGGAACTTTGTACTGATTGTTACTTACTAGACTGCCTCTAGAGAGTTACTGGGACCTGTAGTCCCACAAAACAGTTCAGCTGATAGAGCTACATGTGCTTAGGCCTCAAGCCTGAAGCGGTTGCGTAGTGACTGCCAGTGAAAGGTGTGCTGATAGGAAAGACTGCACAGACACCAGTCATAAAAGGAAACAACAGTTTATGGTGCCTCACTCTATTTGTTTAACCAGAAGAACCCCTGGATTATAATCTTTACTTAATCAATTGCTAGCAGAAGAAGAAAGAAGATCAAAGATAGACTATTCTTGTTGCAAGGCCTTGCAGTACTACTATCATTTACTAATACTGAGAAAGGGGGTACATATTGTATAGAGGTGATAAGGTTGTGAGCTGCTGTGCTGTACCGCAGAGGACCCCTAAACTAAGTATTTCTCAATCGTCGTTTCTTATAGGGTAATAACAGGTACGGGTGGACAGTCCTTTGTGTCCGCCAATAGGCAAATTCCTTGGTATCCAACCCGGGAGCATCTTGCTATACAGCACAGGGGTTCCCAGCTACGGCTGGGTGTATGTACCTTATATTTTGTGTTCATTGTGGGGTCGTTGGTTTAACATTTTCTACAGTAAAAGAATAGACCTGTTACACAAAAGCTGGTGTCAAAGTTGTTTTCCTCGTTCGTGACTTCGCTGTATCCTGGAGAGCCCACCTCAGTACACAGCTTACACAAGGGCAGCCACTCCTTGCACGTCGGGCTCTACCACCAGGTACGTGACATTTATGTACCAGGATGCCTGAGGTGTTGAACTTCCAATGAGATGTTTCTTCTTATTATTATTAGCATACCACCTACTATACCTTTTTCTATCTATATATTAGCATTGTTGCTGTTTTTTTCTTTATTTTTCCCTTTTTCCTTCCCCCCCTTTTTCCCCTTCTCTCCTCCTGGCATCTGTCCATCGACCCGTGTACATTACTTCTGTTTCTCCTTCTAATCCCATTTCTTTTTTTCTCACCTTCCTTTTCCCGCCCCCTTTCCCTTCTTTCTTTTTCTTCTTGTTTTGTTTGTTTTTTCTTATTTGTAGTTGGTATTTACGTTCAGTTTTCATATCTATCATCCAGTTCCTTCCCTATAGCTCTTGTTCATGGCTTTTACTTAGCCTCCATACTGGCCACTTTGACGTTGTCACTTGATATAACGTTAATGAAACGTTTATAATATTGTTTCCATTTTACGTGCTATCCATATATTATTTTCTGTACATAATTTTAGATTTTTTAATCTTCTTTTTTCTTTGCCATCGTTATTGTTTTCATATTCTCTTTTGACATGTTTTACATTAGCCATATGTTGTCACATATTTGGCCATTTACATGTTTCATTATTTAAGAGGTCCTGCCCCACAGTGTCCAAGCAATAAACCAATGATAATTTATTACATCCATTTTATATATGCTCCTTCGTCCTCTGACTTCTCCCTCCTCTCGCTGTCTTCCTCTACTACTTACAGCTGCCTGATTTATTCCATTTATGGTCCCTATTAGTTTAGGGCGATATCTCCTAATATTGGTTACTTGCAGATTTCATCCTTTATATATTGTGTGGTATGAGGAGACAGGGGGAGAGTCGAGATAGGAGGGGAGGGATAGGAAGGAGAGGATATAATAAAAAGAGAGAGGGAACTAAGTAATAGGAAACAACGGTAGAGACGCAAGTCCCATCTTTTAAAAAACTCTCTCTAATTAGACACATTTATTACATCTGTAGTCTAACATGACTACGCATGTACCGTGGACTCTGTACTGCATTTTTCAGTTTTTTTATTGATTTTTTTGTATTTATATGTGTATGTACATAAAAGAATTTTTTTGTTTTCTCATAGGCCGTGTACACACGTCCGAGAACCTCGTCGGGCTAAACCCATCGGTCCGCCCGACGAGGTTGCCGATAAGCGGTCGGAAAAGCTCGTCAAGCCAAAGTCCTCATTGAACAACGAGGAAAAAGAGAGCGTGCTCTCTTTTTTGGCTCGACGAGCTTCCCGACGGGACGCTCGTCGGAAGTGTACACGCGACCGAGAACCTCGGCAGAATATGTCTCCCAGCGAGCTTGTTTACACATATATATATACAATAACTCTTTATTTATGACATACCTTGCCAGAAGTGATGTTACGGATCACATCGGTCAAGGCGCACTGTAACATTTTTTGCTACATGGAACCTATAATATTTTATATTTTTGATAACCGCCTTTATGGCGGCATGTTTTGGTTCTATATACATTTGGCCCGTGTTCCGTTTTACTCACTTATTTTTTCTACTTATATATGATAGTATCTATACAAATGATTCTAATCTTGATATAAATACATTGGGCCAGATTCAGGTAGATGCGCGCATATTTTATCCGGCGTAGCGCAATGGATATATGTTACGCTGACGTGAACTAGTAAATAAAGTCCAGTATTCATCGTTACTTTGCGGCGGAGTAACGAAAAAGCGCTGCCGCAACCCGACGCAAGTGGAAGTGGGTGTGATCATATGTAAATGATAGGCGGAGCCCAGCGCAGTGACTTACGTTCATCGCATCATCCACGGAGCATGCGCAGTGAGGGAGGGCTCCCCTCGCTCCCCTGTGCGCATGCTCACAACGTCGGCACCACTTCATGGGAAACGCCAGCGCAATGTGTTCCGTTGCACGTATAAAAGCGGCCGTAGATGCGCCTTTCCGGCGCAAAAGTATATCCGGTTTCCCCCACTCCAGGGAAGTAACTTTTGCTGTATGATGGCTGCTCCCATTCCCCCCAAAGAGAGGAGAAACCTCAATTTTAATGCCCAGGAGCTCACCCTAGTGATCTCTGCTATGGAGACGTATAACGACTTTCTCCACGGCAGGAAAAGTCGGAAGACAAGCCGGGATAGGAAGCAGGG
This sequence comes from Rana kukunoris, assembly GCA_029574335.1. Classification (NCBI taxonomy): domain Eukaryota; kingdom Metazoa; phylum Chordata; class Amphibia; order Anura; family Ranidae; genus Rana; species Rana kukunoris. Next base: position 3,427 of record JAJQKJ010000270.1, on the reverse strand, counting down.
CATCCTGGAGTCCATTGCTGGCAGGGTCAATGCTTTGGGCTACTCCACCTGGACTGCTGCCGATATCGGCAAGAAAATTAATGATCTGAGGCGCAAAGTCCGGGCAAGGTGGCCACCATTAGGAGGCATGAGAGGGGGCACGGGTGGTGGACCCCCATGTGCAGTCAGCCTGACCACGGAGGAGGAGGTGGTCGCCCGCTGCCTGGAGAGGGAGCAGTTGGAGGGGGTCCCGGGATATGATTCCGTGGAGGAAGGCTCCAGGACAGGTAAGTGTTTTTTATCCCCTATTTGGTGTGTTGCATGTGGGGGTGGGAGGGTACATGCGCCAAGTGTGTGGGACCACCCAACATGTGTCTGCTTTGTGTCATCCACAGATGACGGAGCTGGGCCATCATCTGTCGGCGGCCAGTCCACCCCAACCCCCCAACGGCATCCTGAGCCCGACCCCCTGGGTGGTGAACAGCATGAGATGGAGGAGAGTGCCCACACCTCACCTGATGAGGTGGTTGAGGAGGAGCCTGCCTTTCTTTTAATTTTGGAGGAGTCCTCCCCTTTTGCAGGGCCCTCTGTAATCTCCTCCCCCATTCTAGGAAGCCCCTCAAGGGCGACTCCATCCCCCCGGGGACTACCATCTCCTGGCCCCAGGAAGGCGACCTGGAAGACCAGGGGGGTGTCTGACGTGGTCCATGACCAAATGGCCCGGGACCAGGCCAGGCAGACCCAGCAGATGGGGAGATTGCTGGGCATCTAGACAGAGTGGCTGACAGCCTGGGCTCCGTGTCCCAGCTGACCAACGCTGTGCAGGACATCAGCTGCAACTGCGCTGCAGTGGTGACCAGCCTGGGGGAGGTGCAGGCTGATGTTCGGCACCTCAATGCAGCCGTCCATGCCAACACTTGGAGGGCATGCAGCCAACACCTGCCAGGAGTGGCCCACCCGGGGATCAGCCACCTCCAGATGCCCCCCCCAACCCCACCCTCCAGGCAGCTGAGGAGCCAGAGAGGGCCCACATGAAAGAGCCCCTGTCAGCCCAGATGAGGGCTTTTTTTTTTTTTATATATATTTTTGGCTCAGGTTATGAGTTTTTTCTTTAATTTTTGCTCAGGTTATGAGTTTTTTCTTTTATTTATGCTCAGGTTATGAGTTTTTTTTTTCAGTTTAACTGCACACGGTCAGGAGTGCAGGGGACAGTGTGAATGGTGTGTGAATGTGAGGGGGTGGCACCCTTGGCTGTTGGGGAGAAGTTATCCCCACGGCTGTGTGAATGACGTGTGAATGGTGTATGAATGGACAGCGACATCATTGGGGCCTTGACGCCGGTGTTGCTGCTCCCAAGTCCTGCATGTTGGACTTGGGCTAATCCAATGCGATGTGCATGTGGTGTGTGTGATCTAGGGACATCAGTGGTGTGCATGCGTGCATTGTCGTGTGATCAATGTATTTGTTTAGTTTCCAAAGATGCCTACGGCGAGGACCCTCCTGACTGCTCTTCCATCAGCTGAATGGGTCTCCTCTGGCAGGGGGGGTGCTGTCTGGTTGGGGGGTCAGGTCATCAGGTATGTCAATCTGCAGGCCTTTTCTCATTGCAAAGTTGTGCAGAATGCAACATGCACCAATGATCTGACACACAAAGGTAGGGGAATACAATAGTGCCCCCCCAGACTTATCCAGGCAGCGGAAACGGGACTTCAGGAGCCCAAATGTTTGCTCCATTACTGCACGAGTTTTGATATGTGCCGCATTGTATCTTCTCTCTCCTCTGGTTTGGGGGTTCCGGAAAGGAGTCATGAGATGGGGTCCCAGTGCATATGCAGAGTCACCTGTAAGGGAAAAGACAGGAGGATGTTAGTCATGCTTGTGCCCCTTGTGATGTCAGCATCATGGGGGGGAACAGTCATGCCTGCCACCCATGTCACTCACCAACCAGCCAGCTGTCCCCATACATGTTCTGTTCGAATTCCATTGGGATAGGGCTCTGATTGTATAGGAAGCTGTCATGGCTGGATCCGGGGTGTTTGGCACGGACGTGCCATATGAGGCATTGGGCATCGGCTATCACCTGTACGTTGATGGAATGCCAATGCTTCCGATTGCGGTATATGTGCTCTGTGGCACTGGGGGGCTGGAGTGCCACATGTGTGCAATCAATGGCCCCCACGGTGCGTGGGAATCTGGCAATGCTGTAGAAATCTGTCATTGCCTTCAGCTGCAGCTCCTCAGTGGTGGGTCTGATGAAGTGGTTGGACATGCGTCTGAGGATTGCAGGGACAACCTGGTGCACACATCTGCTTATGGAGGACTGTGACATCCCAGCCACCACTCCACTTGTACGCTGGAATGATCCACTTGCAAGGAAATGAAGTGTTGCCAGTACCTTCACCAGTGGCTGCACTGCTTGTAAGCAGTGTGTTGGGCTGGTGTTGTCATCCTGCAGGGTTGTGGTTAGTTCAAGTATTGCATCAGTGCTGAATCTGAAGAGGCGATACCCTCCTCATCACCCATGCCAAAGAGGCTCATGCGCGTGCAGTATATCCTCTCACGTGCCCGCCTCCTCCGTTCCGGGGGACCCATTAGTAGTGCTAGGACCACGGCTGCCCCTGGCATGTTAGCACACAGAGGTTGTTAAGCTTGCTAGTTTGGTCAGTAATGCTGCTGCTGTAGCTGCTCTCCTGCTGACCTGTGGCCGTCAGAAGTAAAGATAAAGCAGCTATTTGTACGAATAACTTTGCGACAGATGGACGACATGGCATGTAGCCAGCGTCTGGTGCTAATCCGTTCGCAAATCGGGAAATCTCCTTCATTTGCATATTTGCATGGGAAATCAATAGGTGCGACGGATGCGACAAGCGAAAATATGCGCTTACGATACTCTGGCGAGGGAAAGTTAAGCCGATCGGAAAAAAGCCAGTTTTCTGTCGCATCTAGTTTGGTGGTACGGCGCGATAGATAATACGGGCCGATCTTGACAGTTACGTGGCGCATATCGATATACTCCAGCGCAAGTCTTGCTGAATCTGGCCCATTAAGTGTGTAGAACATTTCCCCCTTTTTTATAAAAACTTTTCTGGGCTATAAGCCAATTTTTACCTTTACTTTAAATCTTTTTTTTCATTATCTTATTTGTTCTACATGGATTTTTTACTTCATCGGGTCTAGCATCATATGATATAGTCACAGTACGACGTATTTAAAGGAATGATCCCATCTTCTCTGGATTTTAATCATGTATACTTTGATACTTTTTTATGTTTTTCCATTTGTCTTATATTCATATTTGGTATTTACACATTTTACATATGTTCCTCATATATATATATTTATATTAGTTATATAGGACATTTCATAATATACTCACTAGTTTGCAATTTTTGTTTATTTATATGTTAGGTTTACTATGTAATCTATTTTAATACTTTATTATTGTTTG
>JAJQKJ010000776.1:0-86650 GCA_029574335.1 Rana kukunoris | reverse complement strand
GGCAAACAGGGAGGAGAGTCTGTCTGAGGGATGTCTGTAGTGAAAGGAGCATGTCTTTCAGGGTGGTGTCCATGACTGGTTGGCCTGAGGTGGGGAAGGACGCCATGGAGGAATGTAAGGCCTGGTTAGAGAGGAGGGTTGAAAGCCTGGGCCTCGATTTGCGGGTGGAGCGCTCGCGGCGGCGTGTCAAGCCGCATCTTGGCTTTAGCTGGGCTGCGGAGGAGGGGGTCACTCTCCTGGAGGTGAGATAAAGCAGCATCGGTACCTGGCTGGGGGGATTCCCCTGTAGTTTCGTCCGGAGGTCCGTATAGGAGTCTCGAGGTTCTTCCAGGCCGGCGCCATCTTGGATAGCTCCGGTCCGCATCGCCGGCTTGTAGGCGAATTCTGTCAGTTTTTGCGGCTGGTACTCCGGGTATCTCTTTCTGGACATGCTGGGAGGATCACCGCAATGTCTGGAGTAGAAGTGTGGGTAGATGGTGGCTCGATGTTGGCCGTTGTCACTGATTCTATTCCCCTGGCTTAGGAGCTGTGCTTTCAGGCGTCCATGTCCCTCTCCGGCCGGCCACGCCCCCCGTTAAAAAGGGTTTACAACCACTTTCAAAGGTGAAACTAATATATGAGATAGACTCATTACATACAAAGCAAGACAATTCAAGCCGTGATTTGTCATAATTGTGATGATTATGGCTTACAGCTCATGAAAACCCCAAATCCACAATCTCAGAAAATTTGAATATTGTGAAAAGGTGAAATTTTCTAGACTCAAAGTGTCCCACTCTAATCAGCTAATTAAGCCATAACACCTGCAAAGAGTTGCCTTTAAATGGTCTCTCAGTCTGGTTCAGTAAGAATCACAATCATGGGAAAGACTGCTGACCTGACAGTTGTGCAGAAAACCATCATTGACACCCTCCATAAGGAGGGAAAGTCTCAAAAGGTAATTGCAAAAGAAGTTGGATGTTCCCAAAGTGCTGTATCAAAGCACATTAATAGAAAGTTATGTGGGAGGGAAAAGTGTGGAAGAAAAGGTTGCACAAGCAGCAGGGATGACCTCAGCCTGGAAAGGATTGTCAGGAAAAGGCCATTCAAAAGTGTTGGGCTGAGAGGGGGAAAGGGGAGAAGAATCCGATGAGCGGAAGTTCCACTTTTGGGTGGAACTCCACTTTAACACGCTTGCCGACTGCCTCACGTAGACGTTTGTTTGTATGTAGCTGCTTGTTTCCTCCCTCTTTTTGAGTTAGCACAGATTTTTTAAATTTTATTCACGTAGATTTAAACCTGCCCCCTAGCGGGCGCGCCCACACGCGGTCTCCGTAACCGTGCCCGCTGGACCCGCAGACTTAATGTTCGCTGGTGTCCCTCAATCGGGTCACGGAACAGCAGAACGGGGGAATGCCTTTGTAAATAAGGCATCTGCCTTTTTCTGCATTGGGAGCAGCTATCAGTGACGTGTCACAGTAAGCCCCCCCCAACAGTTAGAATCACTATCTAGGACACACTTAACCCCTTCCCGCCCCCTAGTGGTTAACCCCCTCACTGCCAGTCACATTTATTAACCACTTAAGGACCCCTTCACGCCGATATACGTTGGCAGAATGGCTCGGCTGGGCACATCCACGTACCTGTACGTGGCCCTTTAGGCCCAGCCGTGGGGTCGTGCTACGGGCGAGTGCACGCGACCCGGTCCGAAGCTCCGTGACCGGGACAGCGGAACTCGTGGACCCGATCGCCGCTGGAGTCCCGCGAATGGTCCCCGTTCTTCACTGTGGCGCCCGCATTGATTGTGTGTTCCCTTACATAGGGCATCACAATCAATGACGTCACACCTACAGCCACACCCCCATACAGTTAGTAACACAAATGAGGTCACACATAACCCCTTTAGCGCCCCCTAGTGGTTAAATCCCAAACTACAATTGTCATTTTCACAGTAAACAATGCATTTTAAATGCATTTTTTGCTGTGAAAATGACAATGGTCCCAAAAATGTGTCAAAATTGTCCGAAGTGTCCCCCATAATGTCGCAGTCACAAAGAAAATCGCTGATTGCCGCCATTAGTAGTAAAACATTTTTTTATATAACAATGCAATACAACTATCCCCTATTTTGTAAACGCTATAAATTTGGCGCAAATCAACAGATAAACGCTTATTGCGATTTTTTTTACCAAAAATATGTAGAAGAATAAGTATCGGCCTGAACTGAGGAAAAAAAAATTTTTTTTATATATTTTTGGGGGATATTTATTATAGCAAAAAGTAAAAAATATTGCATTTTTTTCAAAATTGTCGCTCTACTTTTGTTTATAGCGCAAAAAAATATAAAACGCAGAGGTGATCAAATACCACCAAAAGAACGCTCTATTTGTGAGAAAAAAAGGACGCCAATTTTGTTTGGGAGCCACGTCGCACGACGTGCAATTGTCAGTTAAAGCGACGCAGTGCCGAATCGCAAAAACTATCCGGGTCCTTTAGCTGCCTAAAGGTCCGGGTCTTAAGTGCTTAAATGAACAGTGCATTTTTATAGCACTGATCGCTGTATAAATGTGACTGGTCCCAAAATAGTGTCAAAAGTGTCCGATGCGTCCGCAAAAATGTCGCAGTCACAAAAAAAATCACAGATCGCCACCATAACAATTAAAAAAATATAATAATAAAAATGCCATAAAACTACCCCCTATTTTGTAGATGCTATAACTTTTACGCAAACCAATCATTTTAAGCTTATTGAGATATATATATACATTTTTTTTTTTTTAACCAAAATATGTAGAAGAATACGTATCTGCCTAAACTGAGAAAAAAATAGCTTTTTAAAAAAATAAAATAAATGGGGATATTTATTATAGCAAAAAGTACAAAATATTGCTTTTTTTTTTTAAATTCGCTCTATTTTTTTGTTTATAGCGCAAAAAATATGCTTTTTTTGCATGCCTGTGTACTGTATGTACATACAATACCACAAAGTTATTTATGTTTGGAATGAAAATGGTTTTACATGAGGAAAGCCGGCTCCCTAGCTATTGTGGTTAATAACAGGTAATTTTAGGATTAGGAACCCATGGATATGAGCAATCTGATTCTTCCTAGGCTTTCTGTAATTGACTACAATTCACTGTAATGTTTGAGTACTGCATTCCATACTTTGTGATAAAACTTCTTCTGAAACGTCCTTGTTTTATAACTCCACTATGTCACTGAAGGACACAATTCCTACATATCCATTTGTTTATTTGACCTGGTGTGGTTTCTCTCTGATTAATGACGAATATGCTCATGCAATCAAAAATTGGAGACAATGCTCTTTACAGATATTGGACAGTGGCTATAATTTAGCAACATTATAAGAAACAGTGACATATTGCTAGGTTGTTTCCCAGTAGCACAGTAAAGCCAGGGAACAGTCAGCAGGCTTGTGTGTGTTCTACTTTAACCACATTAGCTCCGGACCATATTGCTGGTCAATGACCGGGACACTTTTTGCGATTCGGAACTGCGTCGCTTTAACTGACAATTGCGCGGTCCTGCGACGTGGCACCCAAACAAAATTGGCGTCCCTTTTTTCCCACAAATAGAGCTTTCTTTTGGTCGTATTTGATCACCTCTGTGGTTTTTATTTGTTGCGCGATAAACAAAAATAGAGCGAAAATTTTGGAAAAAAAAAATATTTTTTGCTTTTTGATATAATAAATATCCCCAAAAATTAGGGCTGTTACTGATCAAAATTTTTGTGTTCGATTAATCGTTTTTTTCTTTAATCGATTAATCGACTAATTTCGATTAATTATAACGCACCTACAGATCCAACTACTTTTAGCTGATCTCCTTGCAGGCTGATTCCCAGTGCAGCTACCAACCTGGAAAAATGGATAGCAGGATACAAAAAATACACAAAGGCAGCGCTCGATGAGAATAGCATTAAAACTTGTATAGTCTTCAAGTAGGTAACCAAATAAATATTGCACTAGAGATAAAATCGATGTAGCTACATAAACTGTAAAAATGGTGTGAGTAATACCAAACAGTAGCAAAAGCAGTCATAAAAACATGTAGCTAAGTATGATACTGGTATACAAATGGGTACAACGATGCTACTGCTGAATCCAGATGAGGAGAGGTTAACATCAGTCGGTCGGCATGTAGATGTCCCATGAAGGGAACTATCACAACTCCCAGTGGATGGTTGTAGAATGCCAGGTTGATAGAGGGAAGTGATAGAGGGAAGTATAACAGCCCTTGCGTGTGGCAGATAGTAAGGTCCCGCCGGCATGCAGATATGAAGGCACAGCAAAGGAGCCCTTCAGATGGACACGGCAAGCCCTGCCGGTGTCTGTGACGTTACCGGACCTCCGACGGAACTCCCTAAAGGCCCAGAAGCCGGCAGAGAGGTGAGTACCAATCAAAATAATTTTAATCGATCAAAAATATTTTGATCAATCAAAAAAACTCAAGATTAATCGATTAATTAAAAGTTAATTTGCACAGCCCTACCAAAAATATATAAAATAAACATTTTTTTTCCTCAGTTTAGGCCGATATGTATTCTTCTACATATTTTTCGTAAAAAAAATCGGGGGTAGTTTTATTGCATTTTTATTATAATATTTTTTTTTTACTAGTAATGGCGGAGATTTTTGGGACCATTGGCATTTTTATAGCGAATATAGTGCTAAAAAATGCATTGATTACCATAAAAATGCCACTGGCAGGGAAGGGGTTAACACTAGGGGGCGAGGAAGGGGTTAATTATGTTCCCTGTGTGTGTTCTAACTGAAGGGGGTGGGACCGACTAGGGGAAATGACTGATCGCTGTTCATACATTGTATGAACAGACAATCAGGCATTTCTCCCTCTGACAGGACCGGGAGCTGTGTGTTTACACACACAGCTCCCGGTTCTTACTCTGTAACGAGCGATCGCAGGAGCTCGGCGGTGATCAGGCGCGCATGCACCCCTATTAGCTGATTCGTGAGATGATGTATAGCTACGTGATCTCGCGCAGCCGACCCGACCTGCCGCCATATACCTGCAGTGGCTGGTCGGCAAGCAGTTAAGAAAAATTAAAAGATTTGTGTGAGAAAAATAAATAGGATTTTCATATCTCTCAACCTTCTAAAATGTTAATTAGGAACATCTTTTAAAGGGGTTGTAAAATCATTTTTTATTTTTTTTAAAACAAACATGTTATACTTACCTCCACTGTGCAGCTCGTTTTGCACAGAGTGTCCCCGAACCTGGTCTTCTGGGATCCCTCGGTGGCTGTCTCAGCTCCTCCCCGCAAGAACTCAACACCTTCATGTGAGCAAGCTCTCATGGTGTTGAGTTCCTGTGGGCGTGCTCCCGTGATACAGCCACTCACTGTATCACTCGGCCCTGCCCCCGGCGTGCCGCGTCATTGAATGTGATTGACAGCAGTGCAAGTCTTTCAACTGCCAGGCTCAGAAACAAGAAAGATGACGGGGCGAGCGCGGGACTTTTGAGGGCTCAGGTAAGTAAGACGGGGGTGAGGGGGGGCAGTATTGTTGGAGGTTTTTTCACCTTAATGCATAGGATCACCTTTACAACCCCTTTATACAAACATTTTCAGCAAAAGACACACACTTGTGGTCTTGAAGACCATGGACAAGTCTTAAAAAAACTATACGTATATTAGCATGCATTAAAATGGGTGTTTACTCGAGAGGTAAAACTATAATTCTACCACTTTACAAAACTCTGGTTCAGCTACATCAGTATGCCGTCCAGTTCTGGTCACCAGTATTCAGAGGGGACATGCTGGAATTGATGACAGTCCAGAGAAGGGCAACAAAACGATTAAGTGCCAGCCCACACAGGGGCAACCCGACTTACAGCGCGACTTTGCAAGGCAATTTGGAGGTGACTTCAGCGCGACTTTGAGAAGCTTACAACGCGACTTAAAGTTGCCTCCAGGACAGGTGACTTTGGCTGTGGCCAATCACAGAATAATCAGCTCTGTGTGAGGGAGGGGTATCCCTGGGTAAACTATTTTCTTTTTCCTGTAAAGTCGCTTTAATATAGATGGAAATCCAACTTGGAGGCAACTTCCATTGGAATCAATGGGTACAAGTTGCCCAGAAGTCGCCTTGAAGGAGTACAGGAACCTTTTCTGAAGTTGGAGCAACTTCAGTAGTGACAACAGCTCTCATTCACTTCAATGACATTTCTTATGTCCAGCGACTTGCGGCAACTTGAGGCTCTTATAATTTGGATCCCAAGTCACTGTAGTGTGAACCGACACTTCGGGGGCTCAGTTATAAGGAGTAATTACAAACATTAAACATATTCTCCCTGGAGAAGAGATGTTTGAGAGGGGATATGATGTAAACTCAATTCATGAAATTTGAGCCGGGCACATATATCTGCAGTATTTTGTTATCTCTCTTCAATGAGTTGAGTCCTATAGCTCTCGTCTGTAATTGTTCCTCTGTTATCAACCTGATAACTCCTGACAAATTCTCTGAGGCGCCGTACACACGGCAGAGAACCTCGACGGGCAGAACACATCGTTCCGCCCGTCGAGGTTCTCTCCCGGCCGTCGAAATCGGCGACCCGCCCGTCGGGAATGGCAACCAGCCATTCTTCCAGGCGGGCCGTCGAGGAAATAGAGAGCGTGCTCTCTATTTCGGCTTGACGGGCTTCCCGACGGGAAGCTCGCCGAGACCGTACACACGGCCGAGGTCCTCGCTGGAATGTGCATTCCAGCGAGGTTCTCGCTGGTTTTCAGCGAGAACCTCGGCCGTGTGTACGGCGCCTGACACTTTAGATAAAAGTGGCCTGAAATTTCTTTCAGGGGAGGTTGCTAAAATAGATTAACCGGGAGCTGGTTCTATTACAAAACACCTCTGAGAGTCTCTGCCTATGATAAGAGGGGGGTGTGCCTTTCCTCCAATCGCCAATGTTAGCTATCTTGGCTGTATGCTCAGACATCACACTCTGTGTTAACCAGGAAGAGTGAGTGAGTGAAAAACGTATAAAGCGCAACACATGCAAACTGAATTGCCTCTGGGCGCTGTTTCCATTCCTTCGGTAAGAAAACCCTTTACCTCAGAAGAGATGAGTTTTAATCATTCTCCTGAAGGCCAAGTGGTCCGACTCCAGTCGGATGGTGGTTGGTAGTGCATTCCACAGTCGAGGTCCTTGGACAGGGTATGGAGGGTTTACATCCACTTTAATGGTGATTTCAGCATTGGGAGGAAACTGTTCCATCTCAGGTCACTCATGTGGACAGATTCTTTCCTACAACCCCAGACTCAGCCAGAAATCCTTCTGTAGAGACATACACTAACAGTCAGCTATTAGCTGTTGCATCTTCAGCTTTGTTCTGAACAAAGTGTGACCACAGAGCTGAATGCATGGTCAGGGGTGAAGGCAGAATAGAACAGGGGTTAATAGGCAGCCTTTTCTAATATCACTATACAACGTTATATGCACATCTTACTGAAATGATGCATGGCTCAGGTTTGAGGCGCTTGTATTATGCAAATTTCTACAGAGATACAGCTCCCACATCAGATAATGTGATACCTTTCTGTAGCGTTAACCTCTAAGGGGCCGCTGAGATACATTTTCGGGTCCTGCTGTTACCCCACCTTTCACTGCCCCAGTACTAAGAGTCTGTGATAAGAAATGTCAGACAGATGCGAGTGCCAATACTTAGTCTTTTTTCCACTGCTTTAATAAACAAACTTGTAGTAGTAGATGGATTGAGGGTTAGGGGATATTCAGATACCTTATTGCAGATCACTGAAGAATTTCTTGGATCCAGAAGACAAAACAGCTTTCTGTGCATTGGATCTTGCAACAACCAGACAGGCTCTCACGCTGACCTAGCAGCTGGTATGATGCACGGACAAAGTCTCTGCCACAGACTCTTAGCGATACGTGGAAACTCCGGGATAATCGTCTGCCACAGGATTGTTGAGCCAGCAGTCAGTTAGTTGTACAACAGCTCCACAGTACAGAAACTTTAAGCCATCCGGCAGTACTGTAAGGTAGATTAACTTAAGTGCATCCTCTAAACGAATCACCAGGCTCTTCTTGAGAAACCAGCCTTCCGCCCGGTTTTTCCAGCAAGGTCCTCCCCTGGAATCTTCTCAGTTTGTTTGGCTTCTTCCACGCAGGCAAGACGGCACAGGACCACCTTCAGTTAAGTAGACCCCAGGCAAACTTCTGGGCCTACTCGTAGTAAGCACAGCCTCAGGCCAGCAGGCTTAGGCCAGGAGGGTCATGAGGTAGGAGAGAGAATTAGCTTTAGCCATGCAAACCATGAAGGATTAAACTGGCAGTAAAGTGTCTTAAAAAATAAATTTAAATTAAAACTTTCCCCCTTAAGTTAAATGTCATAATGTGCTAGCATGCATTGCCTTCACTTCAGAGAGCAGTGTGCATGTGCCGGTGACGTCACCAGCTGCAGAAGTAGTGAATATCTTCTAAACAGTGCACGTTATTAGCTTACCTGTAGGTACAAGTGAACACGCAATGTTTAAAGGGTCACTAAAGGCAAACTTTTTTTTTAAATAACAAACATGTTATACTTACCTCCACTGTGCAGCTCATTTTGCACAGAGTGTCCCCTAACCCTGTCTTCTGGGGTCCCTCGGCGGCTGTCTCGGCTCCTCCTTGCAAAAGCTTTCCACTTTCATGCGAGCGAGCTCGAATGGTGGAAAGCTTTTGCGAGCGTGCTCCCGTGATACAGCGGCGGGCATAGCCGCTGACTGTATCACTTGGCCCCACCCCCCCTGCGCTGCATCATCCGCTGTGATTGACATCAGCGCCAGCCAATGGCTGCGCTGCTATCGATCCGTCCAGCCTAGCCAATCAACAGCCAGGCTGGGGACTGAAGAGGATCAAGCGGACGCGCGCGGGACTTTCGAGGGGTCAGGTAAGTAAAACGGGGGTTCGGGGGGGGGCGGTACCATCGGATGTTTTTTCACCTTAATGCATAGGATGCATTAAGGTGAAAAAACATTTACCTTTACAACCCCTTTAATAGCACTTTAATAAACTAAAGGACAAGTAAAAAAAATCCTGCATTTTCAAAAAGAAAGCAATGGCAGTCCTTTTTTCTCATTACTGGTTTATTTTGATACACAATTGGGATTGTATCTGAAGCTGGCAAGCTATAGGCAATCAAAGTAAAGAAAGAACAATCTACTCATCTTTACAGGACTTGCAATGTCATCCTCCACAACTCACCTATTGAAAAGTCATGTGAAATAAATACAGTAGTTCATTGCTTTTTCGCTACAGAAAAGCAAACAGCCACTGATTGTTACATAGACTTTTTCCAATGACACAAAATCCTTCTGCATCTCTCTGGTTGAGCTTTTACTAATTGGAAAATCGCTTTAGGGCAGTATGGTGCAGTGAATTAGCCAGAGTTCCTCTCTAAAGCCTAGGCTGCAACATCTGTGCCCATATTTCTACACCACTGATCTATAAGATGTAATTAAAGGGACCAAATGACCAAATAATAAAATACTAAATAAAAATTTAACAGTAAATTTAATTAATAGAATTTCTGATTGGAGAAATATGTAGCTTGTCCTTGCTCACTTTTTTATTTATTTTTTACTTTTATAAAAATGCTAGTTGCTTAGATGACTAATGCCGCGTACACACGATCACTTTTTGTGATGAAAAAAAAAACGACGTTTTAAAAAACGTCATTTAAAATGATCGTGTTTGGGCAAAACGTTGTTTTATGTCTTCTGAAAAAATTAAGTTTTTTGTGTCATAAAAAGTGATCGTGTGTGGGCAAAATGACGTTTAAAACAACGTTTTTAAACCCGCGCATGCTCAGAAGCAAGTTATGAGATGGAGCTTTAATGAAACAGAGTGCCGTCGAACTTGGTGTACGTCACTGCGCTTTGCTAGAGCTTTTTGGAAAATCGATGGTGTGTATGCAACGTCGTTTTTTAAAATGAAGTCTGAAAAACGTTGTTTGGTTTCGTGAGATAAAATGACGTTTTTTTTTCATCACAAAAAGTGATCGTGTGTACGCGGCATTACTGATCTTCTGTCTGGGGATAGTTTCTGAGTTACTGAACTGAATTAAGAATGAAGGTTGGTGCAGGTCAGCGAACTAACATTTTAAGGAGGCCAGTAATGGTAACATACCAATTTCTGTCATTTTTGATGCTTTTGTTTTTGTGAATTAAAAATAAATGAATTGGCAAGAAGATTTTTCACATTTTCTTCTGTATGAAAACATGACCCATCGCTGTGATTGGTTTGGCGTGATTCTTTTGGCTGGAAAATGAAGCGGGCCTTTGAGTGGATATAAGGAGCTGAAATGAGCCGTGTCAAATTGTAATGAGATTAACACTGAACTCCGTTGTATTTTTCCTTATTTAGAACATGCTCGAGTTGCTGGAAGAAATGCCAAATGGAGTTCCTCCAGAAAAAGTCAAGAATTACATTTATCAGCTCATCAAGGCAATTCACTGGTGTCACAAGAATGATATTGTTCATAGAGGTGAGAGGCTTTTCATACGTAATAGGAGATATATATATATATGTGTGTGTGTCTAAAGCAAGTAGTATTTTTATTTTGCCCTGACACAGTAAAATTTTACTTTTTTCCTGTAGTAGTGTACTGTGGTTATGAATAAAGGGGAGTCGTCTAAAAAAAAATCATAGTCGAAAGCGTATTAGATCGTCGATTGATTTGCATCTGACTGTATGATGTAGTGAGGACATTTGATTGTGAACTTCTTTAGGAACAATGGCTTGTGTGAAAGTATTTGTAAAGTGTTTAAGAATGTAAAAATCTAAATTAATGGCTGTAGCTGCCAACAAAAATTTTACATAAACATTGAAAATACTGTAGCATATTTTATGCTACAGTATAAATTGAACCCCATAAGGACACAAGTATGAGGCCGCGTACACACCACTAAATAAATCCGATCAAATCGGTCTGACGGACCGTTTTGATCGGATTTGTCTGCTGGGATATATTGGTTTGATCGTGTACACACACACAAAATCCCCGCCGGCAGACAGCGCGGTGATGTGGCGGTGACGTTGACGTCACCGAACCAGGAAGTAAAATACTTCCACGCATGCGTCGAATCCATTTGACGCATGTGCGGACAGATATGTCTGCTGGTTAGTGTACTAACCAGCGGACATGTCAGACGGACGGGTTCCCATCAGACAGATTTTAAAGCATGCTTTAAAATCTGTCTGCTGGAAAAACCTGTCTGCTCGCACATACACACGATTGAATTTGTCTGCTGAAACGGTCCGTCGGACAGTTTTCAGCAGATAAATTCGACCGTGTGTATGTGGCCTTAAACCTGCTTTTGCTGACTTGTTTTCCCACAGTTGAGGGCTGCCATCCTAATTTTGGCTTTCCTAACTAGCGAGTCACTGATAGGAGTGATTGGGAATTTCTATTTTTTATTCTTTCCCTTTTTCACAGTTCACATTATGTAACTCGCAAATTAGTGACACCAAGATAAAGGTGAAAGACATGGAGCCTAAACCTCTCAAAACAAGTCAGCAGTGGCAACCTACATACAGTATATTTATTTTTCCAGGTTCACTTTAAAAAAAAATCTGCTCATCAAGTGACAATAGCAGAAAGACCTGCCCACACCAGAAGTAGGAATCAATGTGTTCTTTAAGGCCTCGTACACACGAGGCAATCTATTTGTTCAAATCGGTCGGACCGACCGATTTGAACAAATCTGTCTGATAGGATTTTGGTTTGCTCGCGTGTACACACGAGCAAACCAAAATCCCCTGCGGCAGATGGCGCGCTGACGTGTCGGTGACGTGGCGGTGACGTTGACGCCGCCACGTCACCGCACCTGGAAGTACAACACTTCCGCGCATGCGCCGAATCCATTCGGCGGCGGTGCGAGACGACATGTCTGCTGGTAAGTGTACTAACCAGCAGACATGTCGGGCGGACGGATTCCCACCCGATAGATTTCAAAGCATGCTTTGAAATCTGTCGGGTGGCCAAATCCGTCGGCTCGCCCGTACACACAATCGAATCTGTCTGCTGGGACGGTCTAGCAGACCGTTTCCAGCAGACAGATTTGATCGTGTGTACGAGGCCTGAAACAGATCATAACAGACAGGAATATATGGAACTAACCAAAGCATTTTTATTTATTTTTTACCCAAAAAGGAATGTTTTTTTTATTGCTGTTTATACATTTAGAGTAACAACAACTGATCAAATAAAATTAAAGGGGTTGTAAAGTATCATGGCTTTTCACCTTAATGCATTCTATGTTTTAAGGTGAAAAACCTTCTGTGCTTCAGCTGTACCCGATTGTTCCAGTGACGAGCACGAGCCCAGCAGCTCCAATCACTGTCTCGAGTCCTCATTGAATAGATTGATAGCAGCTATCCAGTGACACAGGAGCCAGAGGTGGGGCCGAGTCCTGCTGTCTGTGTCAATGGACGCAGTAGCGAGACTCAGGAGCGCCCCCATGGGAAGTGTCTCTCCGTGGGGGCACCTGATAAAGAGCAGTAGCCAGGAGCACTGCCAGGGCACCCCAGAAAAGGAGGATCGACGAGGCTGTTCTGTGCTAAACACTTGCACAGAGCAGGGAAGTATGACATGTTTGTTATTTAAAAAACAAACAAAAAATATTAACCTTTACAATCACTTTAAGGGCTCATTTCCACTGGCGTTTTTACAGCCACTTTTTTTAGCCTTTTTTACAGCTTAAAAACGCCTGTCCATGTTTATTTTGTAAAAAAAATTATATATTTTTTTTTTCGTGAGCTTGAGCTCAAAAACGCAGCGGTAGTGTTTTTGACCGTTTTTGCACGTTTTTGCAAGTTTTTGAGCATTTTTTAATGTCTGCCGTTTTTACAGCTCTATTGCTGGAGCTTCAGAACGCACTGGTCCTGCGTTTTTTTTTGCAGCTTAAAAACGTCTCAGCCATCTACAGCTCAAAAACGTCATGGTGGGCATGAGGCCATAGACTAACATGGAGAGCTGTTTTTAAGCTGCAAAAAACGCTCAGAAAAGTGGCTGTAAAAACGCCAGTGGAAATGAGCCCTAAGAGTCGGTTCACACTGGGGCGACTTGGGATCCAACTTGAAGTCGCCTCAAGTCGTCCCAAGTCGCGCTGTCCAGAAAAGCAATGTAAGTGAATGGGAGCCGTCTTAATACACACTACTGAAGTCGCTCCGACTTCAGAAGAGGTTCCTGTACTACTTCAATCAGACTTCTAGGCGATTTGTACCCATTGATTTCAATGGAAGTCGCCTCCAAGTCTGATCACTGTCTTAACTGAAGCAACTTTCCAGGAAGATGACATACATTTACATTTCTCAGGCAAACCCCTCCCTCCCCCCTCCCTCTCCCAGAGCTGATTGTTGTTTGATTGGCCACTGGAAAGTCTCCTGTCCTGGAGGCGACTTCAAGTCGTGTTGTAAATCGCCCCAGATCGCCCTGTGGTTTTATGCTCAAGTTGTGATGGAGTTGCCTCTGAAAGTCGTGCTGGAAGTCGTGTCGCCCCAATGTGAACCGACTCTAAGTCACTCTGTTATGGCTACCAAAGTTGACAAAATCAATACCCTACAAAATAAAGAAATAAAATATGCGCTTTTCCTGGTGCCAAAAGCTGCTCAATTCAAGAGGAATAGTCCTCTGAGGTCTGCTAAAAAAAAAAAACATCTCTTTAATCTCCTGTGTCCATTAGTTGAGTAGTTTATCAAGCTGACAACTCTAATGCCGCGTACACACGATCATTTTTTGTGATGGAAAAAAAAAAACGACGTTTTCTGTGAAGTAAAAAACGACGTTTTTGAAACGTCACTTTCAAAGACGATGTTGCATAGACACCATCGTTTTTTTCACAAAAAGCGAGGTTACGTTCACCACACTTTTCCATTGAAGCTCGCTTCATAACTAGCTTCTGGGCATGCGCGGGTTGAAGAACGTCGTTTTTAAACGACGTTTTTGCTACACACGGTGACTTTTTGTGAAACAAAAAATGACGTTTTGAAAAACGACACAAAAAATTCAAGCATGTTGGAATTTTTTTTTGGTCGTTTTTTTTAAGACAAAAAACGACGTTTTGCCCACACACCATCAATTTAAATGACGTTTTAAAAAACGACGTTTTTTTTCATCGCAAAAAACGACCATGTGTACGCGGCATCAGTCCATAAAAATGCTCAGCTCACGACAGGGTTTAGGAGCCTACTGAATTTCTGCCAGATCAACAGATATGTTTCTGTACTCACTCCATATGTGTTTTTTTTACATACATTTTAATACCTGTCCCTGTTTACACAACAAAGTGCTGGCAGCTGTGATACAGACGGGCATGTTTGGTTGGAAATCAGTTATTGGAAAGAAGTATGTATGATAGTCAGGTAAAGGATATACCATCATACTGTCAATAATTCATCCAAAAGTAATACATTTATTTTGGTTTGTGTCTTAAAAAAAAACAATATTAATAGGAAGGATTTGAAAGACTTTGCTTGAGTGCAAAAAGAAAAAGAGATCATAATACATTCTTTACTTATACTGTATTATATGAAGGATGCTCTATATGACACGTAATGGATGCCCTTTTTACACTCTTTTTTCCTTTTTGATTTAATATGCATAATCAAAAAATCAGGACAGTAGAGGGTGCACAAAGAGAAAGGGAGCTAACAGAAACAAAAAGACTTAACCTGATGCCATGTTAGGTGGAGAACTTAAAAAAAAAATGTAAAAAATAACCAAGAAATCTAAACCAATAGAGAAAGTTGGAAGCTTCATTTATTTATTTTAAAGCGGAGTTCCACCCTTAAAACCACTTTCTTTCATCCCATCCAGCATACTGGCGTCAGCGCCAGTATGCTGTTTTTTTTTTTTTTTTTTAATCCATGTACTTACTTTATAATAGATCATTTAATTTTGGGCGCACCGCGGTGTATGTCGCCGCTATAAGCCGTCACGCCTTCCGGAAACAGCCGACTAGCATTCGGCTCTTCTCGGCGCCTACGCACAGACCCAGAAGCTGACTGCGCAGGCGCCGTATATAGCCGCGTCACGCCCTCCGAAAAAGGCCGAACTAGGACCGGCTATTTACGGCGCCTGCGCAGTTAGCTCCTGGGTCTGTGCGCAGGCGCCGAGAAGAGCCGAACGCTAGTCGGCTGTTTCCGGAAGGCGTGACGCCTTATAGTGGCGACATACACCGCGGTGTGCCCAAAATTAAATGATCTATTATAAAGTAAGTACATGGATAAAAAAAAAAAAAAACAGCATACTGGCGCTGATGCCAGTATGCTGGATGGGATGAAAGAAAGTGGTTTTAAGAGTGGAACTCCGCTTTAACCACTTGCTTACTGGGCACATATACCCCCCTCCTGCCTAGGTGAAATTTCAGCTTCCGGCACTGCTTCGATATAACTGACAATTGCGCGGTCGTGCGATATGGCTCCCAAACAAAATTGATGTCCTTTTTTTTTCCCCCACAAATTGAGCTTTCTTTTGGTGGTATTTGATCACCTCTGCAGTTTTTATTTTTTGCGCTATAAACAAAAAAAGAGCGACAATTTTGAAAAAAAATAAAAATATTTTTTACTTGTTGCTATAAAAAATAGCCAAAAAAAAAAAAATAGGGGACAGAATTATTTTTTTTAATTTTTTTTAACTAGTAATGGTGGCGATCTTCGATTTTTTTTATTGGGACATTATGGCGGACACATCAAACACTTTTGACACATTTTTGGCACCATTCACATTTATACTGCATCAGTGGTATAAATATGCACTGGATACTATATAAATGTGACTGGCAGGGAAGGGGTTAACACTAGGGGTGAGTACCCTGCCTAGTGTTTCTAACTGTGGGGGAAGGGGACTGACTGGGGGAGGTTACCGATCTGTGTCCCTATGTACAAGGGACACAGATCGGTCTCCTCTCTCCCTGACAGGATGTGGATCTGTGTGTTTACACACACAGATCCATGTCCTTGTCTCTGTAACCGCCGATCGCGGGGGCCTGGTGAACATCGCGGCCGCCAGGCACGCACTTCGGCACCTCAGTGATGCGGCGGGCACGCACCCCCTATTGGCTGGAGGCCGTACATATTGACGGCCTCCCATGCAGTTAGCAACCACACTGCAGCCGTACATAGTCGTACGGCCGTCAGAAAGTGGTTAAAGCCCAAATCCAGCCAAAATGTTTTTTTGTTTTGAGCAGATTGGGGAAGGGAAGGGTTATCCATGCTCCTATCAGTTTTTTTTTAATTACCATCTTTGTCCCTATTTACTGATAAAAATACAGTGAGTGCAAAAGGTTAGGAACTTTTGAAAGTGTGTCTATTGCTGTTTGCATTTCTGTTCAAGTACCCCCCACCCCATTTCTTGAACTAGGTCACAAGGACAGGAAGAAAGGGTCAAATGCCCCCCACCCATGCAATTTCATTTAACAATAAGGACCTTAGAGAATTGTAAACTTTTACTTCCTTTTATCCACAACTAAAGGAGTGCCAGAGCAACAACAAAAAAATTACACACACAAACACACCTGTTTGTATAGAATTGCCCCCTCAATGGACAGAACCCTATAAATGTTCCCCTGCCACAAGGGAGGAATGCTTTATTGATCCATCCAGCGGTGTCCCAGAAACAGGTGAATGATGTTTGCCCTCTATAGTGATTCTGTCGCTGGTGAGTTTGCTAAAGGTTACACAATTACTAGTGTGTCGTAGGCTTAGAAGGGGCGGCATATAAAAAAATGTATTTGGCTAAGGATTTACAAACTGTAAAAAAAAGCTTAGTTGGGTTTAGTAAGTGTTAACTGGATTTAGAGCAATTTGGAGCCAAAACCGTATTCTGATCAGGCATGTTAAATTATATAGATACTAAACTCTCAATATGTGACCACAACAGGTCTACATTCAAGAGAGAATGCCGCAATTAAATAACATGCAAAAGCTTTGTTGTTCACAGAGTGAAAGAAAAATGAATAAAAAACTATTAAATACAAAATGACTTGCACTATTAGCATGGACCCTACTGTTCTAAAATTAAATGTACTGCTGCAGATTCAATACATATAGGAATATGTTCCACAATACTATAATTGTTAGTCGTCAACACTAATCTATGACTGTTCACAAATGGTTAGTTCATCCAACACTCACTATAAATACATGTATTCCTCCAATGTATTGCAAAGTTTATCCAGATAATTGCTGCTGAGCTCCAAAAAGGCAAAATCTGTGGAAAGTGTTGTATGGACACCCAGAGCTCCAAATAATACATTTCAGCACAGATCTATTGGATCCCTTGTATATACACTATTTTAATAATTAACATATAACAATTACAAAATCGGTTCACAAGCAGTCATATGATTAAAGTGGATGTAAACCCTCACATATAACCAGTGAAATGAACAGCCTCAGATGATACACAGGGATGAAACAAATCTTCCTATGTATGTTTTAAATGTATTTCTGCTGTCTTCAGCTGTATATACCCTTTAGAAAGTGCAGATTGTGTTAGGAGATGTTCTCTTCCTGGTTAGAACTGCAGTGAAGCCTGGGCACACAGCCAAGGCAGCTAATTGGAAGACAGGCACACACCCCCTCTCCTCATAGGTAGAGACTCTCGGGTATAGTTCAGAGCTGTGCTAATCTATTTATAGCATCCTCCCTAACACAAAACTCAGGTTGCCTTTATCATATGTGACAGAAAACTTGTCATGCTGATAACAGAAGAATGCAGCAGAAGACAGTAAGAGTCGGTTCACACTGGGGCGACACGACTTCCAGCACGACTTTCAGAAGCAACTTCAACACGACTTGAGCATGAACCACAGCGCGATCTGGGGCGATTTGCAACACGACTTGAAGTCCTTTTCAGGTCAGGAGACATTCCAGTGGCCAATAAAACAACAATCATCTCTGGGAGGGGGAGGGAGAGGTTTGCCTGAGAAATTTATGTTATCTTGCTGAAAGGTCGCTTCAATTAATACAGTGATCAGACTTGGAAGCGACTTCCATTGAAATCAATGGGTACAAATCGCCTAGAAGTCTGATTGAAGTAGTACAGGAACCTCTTCTGAAGTCGGAGCGACATGAGTAGTGTGTATTAACACCGCTCCCATTCACTTACATTGCTTTTCTGGACAGCGCGACTTGGGACGACTTGAGACGACTTCAAGACGGATCCCAAGTCGCCCCAGTGTGAACCGACTCTTAAGAGACAGTGTTTTGAAGTGAGATAACAAAACACTGCAGATATATTTGCCCAGCTCAAATTTCATAAAACCCGGGTTTACATCCACTTTAAATTGGATACTGCACAGTATGTTGGATGATGACCATTAATCTTGAAACTCCTATAAGGCAGTGACTTTCCCTTAACCTAGATGGGAGTGAGACAAAAGTGTGGTAAGAACGCAGATCACATCAAACCTCTACAATCGTGATTTTATATGAGACCCATGACCCTTCACCTTTCTACAAGATGTGCCTGTGTGCCAAAAGCAATCCAACATATAGGCAGTATCAAGCATTTATAATGTCACTATGGATAGATAGCATGTGCAGCACTTGCATTTGATCAAAATAAATTATTTGCTGATCAGTGTCAATACATTTTGCGTGTTGACCTTCTATAAAAATAATTTTGCCATTGCATAGAACAGGAGGAACGCATACCCTTGCTTGTTTGCACAACAGTTGGATAAAGTTAATAAGAAGTAAGAACAAAGGAAATGGGTTTTCAGGTGAATAAAGGGGGTAGAACACACATCTTGTGAAGCAGATCCACAAAAGTTTTTTTAGCACAAGGGTTTTACACAAGAGAGGAAAAAAAAAAGTGGATTTGAGCATAAGATTGCATTCATATCTGAGAGTATAGTTTTCAGGAAGAAAGTTGCACAATTTTTGCCATGATCTTATACAGGCCAATGTAAAAAGCAGAAAACGCCTGTAATCTGCAAAAAATAAGCTCCTGTACTTTTTTGAGCGACGGGTGTTTTGCTTCAGGCGACAGAACGCTCAGATGTGAACAGGGGCCATTGAAATGAATGGGATTTGTCTTGTTGGGCCTTTTCTTTATCGTACATCACGGGACACAGAGCGGCAATCCATTACTATGTGGGTTATAGAGTCTACCTTCAGGTGTGGACACTGGTGTAATTAACTACACAGGAAGTTCCCTCCCTATATAACCCCTCCCATACTGGGAGCTCCTCAGTTTTCTCATCAGTGTCTAAGGTGTTGGTCACGAGTGAACATGTGCTCTTAGGAGCTCCACTGGAGGGATCCATGCTGGATGTAAAAAACCTCCATAAATCCGGATCCGTCCAAGGTGCTTCATAGCCAAAGTGGACGGTACCCAGGCCTCGGTACGAAGAACGAGGTTTAGCCTATAATGCCTCTCTGCGGAGGGCTGGATCCTGGGTTCCAGAACTTTGTGCCTTCTAAGGACCAAATGTTTTTTCTGCTGCCAGGATGCTATATAGGTCCAGGGGAGTTGGTGTTCCTGCCATGGACCCCGGTCCCTGAAGGTCTAGGACAATACCCACGGTGAAGGGGGAAGATTGGGCCTCTTGCTTGGCAATACCCTGCAGCGTGGAGAAGGTAAGAGGAGGGCCTACGGGACTTGGTTCGACAGTAGGTCCTCCGTGGGGGACTTGGGTCTCACCTATATTATGCTTCTATACATGGGCAATGTAAACCACTATGTCTTTTGAGACAGGATGGCTCAGGGCACCCATATACCTCCCCTAGCCGGCATGCAGCCTGGCCCACCATGTCTGTTAGACAGGATGGCTGCAGTACCTATATATCTCCCCTTGAAGGGGCCGGTACATAAATAAAAATAAAAAAATATGCCCTTAATCCTATACAAAGGATTGTCTTCCGTGAGTAGTTGCAAGTCTTATCTGTGTTTCCACTACTATGGGCAGTAGAAGACATGCCTGATGTTTTTGCTTACCATGCTTTCCAGAAAACGGAAGCTTAAGTGTTAGCTGATCTATTGTGTCCCACTTCCTCCGCTTCAGGCTCTACCATGTTGCATGTGCTCACCGGCTCAGTGCAGTCGCAGAGAAGGCTCTTCAAAGGGCCCGGACGTCAGAGCTCTGTAAAGCTAGGGGGACACAAACGTAAGCACCTTGTGTGAGTTGGATACAGATTCATCTAAGACGCCTACTCGCATCTAGCTGTGCAGATTAGCAGGCATTGTGTCAGACTAAATTCAGCTATTTGATGCACCTGGGTTAAGTGCCTCTGCTTTAGCTTAGGACTTGGTCTCCCCATTGAATAAGGTCAGGGGTAGGAATATAAAGAGGGATCGCCACCTGAACCTGGTGGACCCTTATTCTCCTCTGAAGAGACTTAAACAGCTCATAGATTGAGCTATCAGACCTGTCAGGCAATGCAGCCTTCCCCCAACATTGCAATCACTCTGCATGTGTTTTGTGTTTTGCAAGGAAAAAAAAAAAGGGGGTGTCCCCCTTTTCCTGCTTTAATCCTGAAACAAAGGGATTAGAAAGCTTGGGGATAAAAGTTTCACTGTCAGAGGACAGGAGACAGGAGCTGCAGCCTAACAAGGAGAAGCTATCAAAAGCCCTACAGGTTCTGATTACACCTCTATCTTCTCCTTAGAGTGTAAAGAGAGGTTTTCCTATAGGTGGCTAGTAAGACCTCCATATAATCCTCAGCCTGGTGTCGGCTTCAGGCTAACCAAATGCATCGGAGGGATGCACAGTTGCGGACACACATTGCTAATGTCTCTTAATTGAGGAAACACACATCTGCAGAGGATAATTTCCTCTTTACCAGTCCGCATGTTGCATAACATACATGAGTTTGGAATGCATGTGGGATAAAAACAAGTAACAGAGCAGATTCTATTGTGGATCGCATAAACATACACGTTTCTGTCTATATGGTGCTGCATGTTTCCACAAAAGAGGTCGCATAAAAGATGCTTGTAATGCTGAATCGCATAAAGACGTTTGTAGGCATAAAAATGCTGAATCACACATGATTACCTGATCACCCAAGTCCTTTTTTCCCCCAAGGATGATTGGTTACACAGAAGAGGTTTGTTTCCACAGAAAGGCCTAAAATCGCATAAAGTTGCTTGGATGCAAAAAAGATGCTGGATCACACATGGTTAACTGATCATCAGCGTCCTGGATTACCCAAGGATGTTTGGTCACACAAATAGGCTTGTTTCCACAAAGGTACCTAAAGTCGCATAAAGATGCTTGTATGCATAAAAATGCTGAATCACACATGATTACCTGATCACCCAAGTCCTTGTTTCACCCAAGGATGTTTGGTTACACAGAAGAGGTTTGTTTCCACAGAAAGGCCTAAAATCGCATAAAGTTGCTTGGATGCAAAAAAGATGCTGGATTACACATGGTTACCTGATCATCAGCGTCCTGGATTACCCAAGGATGTTTGGTCACACAAATAGGCTTGTTTCCACAAAAGTACCTAAAGTCGCATAAAGATGCTTGTATGCATAAAAATGCTGAATCGCATAAAGGATGCTTGTATGCATAAAAAGGTTGAATCACACAGGATTACATGATCACCCAAGTCCTTGATTCCCCAAGGATATTTGGTCACGCAAAGAGGCTTGTTCCCACAGAAATGCCTAGAATCGCATAAAGAGGCCTGAAGGCATAAAAATGCTGAATCACACAGGATTACCCGATCACCCAAGTCCTGGATTACTCAAGGCCTAAAGGGATCGCTTAAAGATGCTTGAATGCAAAAGAAGCTGGATCACACATGGTTGTTGGATCAACAGAGTCCTGGATTACCCAGGGATACTTGATCACATAGAGAGGCTTGTTTCACAGAAATGCCTAAAGTTGCATTAAGATGCTTGGGTGCATAAGGATGTTGGAACGCACAGGGGTGCTTGGTCACACAAGGGTTCTTGTCCGCACAGTAGTGCTTAAAATGCATAAGATGTTGATCGCATGGAAGATGCTGAATCGCATGCATGGTTACTTTAAAGTTGCACATGGTGGCTTAATTAAGCAATACAGGATGCCTTGTGTTTGCATAGAGATACGTGTCTGCATGGGTTCATGTTGCACATTGTTGCATAACACGTTTATAGCACATGCTTGCTTGCTTGCAAGGATGCTCGTTTCAGAGCACACATGCTATATGCATGTTTGGCGTGAGACATATTTATATGATTTCATGCTTCCATGAACACACACTGCCATGTACACACGCCTCCATTGAGGCATATGGCTTTAACACTTGCCACATACACATATGGGGAGCCAGTTGCATATGTGTTTATTTACTTGGGACTGCAGAGGTTGTCTGCATTGGGCAGGGGAACAGCACTATCTCCAGTTGGTGGTCTTGCCCTTTTGGGTTAGCCTCCGTGTCTGGGTTGTCAGGGTGCTAGGGCCCGCCTCTACCAGGTCTGTAGGCCCAGGGTATAGCAGTAATGGCATACGGAAGCAGACTCCTGCTGATGGATCAGTCAGCAGCATGGCTGGACCTAAGGGTGTCCAGCATGGTCAGGTATCTGGATCTCCTGGGTTAGGATTCCAGTCTAAAGATACATTCTTCATTGACAAGAAGCTGGGTATGTTTTGCACCAGGAGAGTACTTTTGGCCTAGGACAAGACCATCGCTATAAGAAAGCTGGTCTAGGTGGTTACGGCAAGGAACAGTTCCTTACTTTTGGCCTTCTGCTTAAGGCACTAGAGAAGATGCTGCTTCATTCAAGACAGTTCCCTATACTTATTCAGGACTGTTATAAACAGTATTGTGTTGGCCTAGAAGGAGTGGATCTTGACCTAGCATTATCCAAAGAACCGGTCCCAGAGATAGGCTGGAATTCCTCTTGGTGGTTCTTAACTAAAGGGTTTGCCAGGTCAGGAAGAGACCTTGGCCCAGAGGAAGTAGTCGAGCTCCAAGGGAGCCTTATCTGTCAGCTAGAGCTACCGATGGAGCATCTGGCTTAGGGGCCTGAACGTTCAGGTGGCTGGTTGGTTCGGTCAAAGTTCAATCAGACTATACCATATTAAGTGATTTACTTAATTTACCAAGGAGGAGCTTGTACCTTGCCTATTGACATTCGTCATTTCAAGAAATGCAGAATTGGCAGGCGATTCGCTGTAGCCGTCAACAAGGGTCTCCAGGAGAAGGACCTCTACACCCCGACTGTTTTCCTGACCAAGGGCCACAGAAATAGTACCCTGTACATAAGATGTATTGGCGTCCAGGCTCAACAAGAAATTGAACAGCTTGAGGTCAAGGACAAGGGATCCACCCGCATGCGGGGCAGATGTGTTAGTAATCTGGTGGGACCAGTGGTCACTGGTTATGTCTCTCCCCCCAGTGCCGCTGCGTTTGTAGCTTCCATGCAACATTAGAGGATGGCGGAAGCTGGCCTGATTACTCCGGCATAGCCCTGACGACCTTTTCTGTGCAGGGACAGTAGGGGTGGTAGTAGAGGGCCCACGGTCCCTTACATCTTGTCCAGGCCTACTTCGAAGGGGGTATTACATCCTGTCGTGCAACAGGTGAATTAATGGTCTGGCTATTTTAGCCCACATTCTTCAGGATCAGGGTTTTTAGAATCAACGGCACTTCCTTGATTCATACAGGAAGGCTGGCCTCCAGGACCAGATATCCCAGGATCGGGAGAGCCCATGTTCCTGGTATGAAACAGATGGTGGCATCCTTGGAAGTTTGTCAAAGATAAAATTCCTGCCTTCCTGCATTTGGAAAGGAGACGGAGCCAGCCTTAAGTTACATCAAGGATCCGATCTCGGCCTTGCCTCCAAAGGTCGCTTGCTTCACACTCTTTGTTCCGAGCCATTATACAAGGGGTGACGCGCATAAGTCCACCAGTTTAGTCGCCCTTGTGCTTGGAGGATTGGCTCTAGTTTTGTCGGCTTACAGGGTCAGCTCTGTGGGCCGATGCACCATATTTCCCTTCAGCCTTTAACAAGGGAATTGGTGTTCTTGGTTGTGGTAGCCTCCAAGAGAGTTTCAGTATTGGCAACCTCTTGGTATAAAACCATACTTATTCTTACTAGTAGGGTGATGTTAATCCTCACCCAGCCTTATTTACTAGAAGGATCTAGTGTTCATTTGAATCTAGATATTCTTACCTCCCCCTTTTTCAAAACCTTGTTTTCGGAAGGAAAGGTTATTGCTTTCTCTCAGTAGAGATGAGAGCAGTTAAATATCTATCTGAAGGTTCAGATATAGAAATCTGAAGTTTTTATTGTTCTGCCAGAAGACCCTAGATGTGGGCAGGCAGTGTTCAGTTCAGCTATTAAAATGGTTACACTCTCTCCTTTGGAGTAGAAGGGTCAAGGCCTATCTGAAGCGGCTGCTCGGATACGGAAAGCTGATGTTATTGCGCTACCAGGAGGCCCCAGGAAGGGGCAGGCAGCGTCTAAAATCAACTGTTTTCAAGATTGATTCATCAGGGTATTTTTCAGGCTTGTGGTTCGGAGAGTGGGACTCCCCCTGTTTCTTGGGGGGGGGGGTGCTCCGTACCAGGATAGTAAGCGCTTTATGCGCGATGCTTTACCGAGCCTTTATGACGCAGATTTTCAGGGCCGCAACTTGGCGTCTGTGCTTAGGTTCACTGATTCTTGTCAGATGTAAATAGGAGGGCAAAAGGATGCAGCTTTTTGGCGCAGTATGCATCTGGCAGCATTATAGATCCTCACATCTGATGGCGGCCTGCGTTGTTTGTGTCTCCCTCCCCTCAGTAAGCATTGCTTTCGGACATCCCACATAGTAATGGATTGCCGCTCTGTGTCCCGTGATGTACGATAAAGAAAATAGGATTTTTTATGACCGCTTACCTGTAAAATCCTTTTCTTGGAGTACATCACGGGACACAAAGCTCCCGCCCCTCTTGTTTGGGGATATTGGGACACTTATTGCTTTGCTACAAAAACTGAGGAGCTCCCAGTATGGGAGGGGTTATATAGGGAGGGAACTTCCTGTGTAGTTAATTACACCAGTGTCCACACCTGAAGGTAGACTCTATAACCCACATAGTAATGGATTGCCGCTCTGTGTCCCGTGATGTACTCCAAGAAAAGGATTTTACAGGTAAGCGGTCATAAAAAATCCTATTTTTAGAGCTGAGGCTTAAAACCGAAAAACACCCAGGTGTAAACAGAGCCTTCCAGTAGCACCTCTGATAAAGAAATCGGGATCAAACAATACATGCACCAGAAAATGTAACTAAATTGACTTTAAAACAATGTTTTAACTACTTGCCGACCGCCCACCGCAGTTATACGGCGGGACGGTGGCACTGCTGGGCGAGAGCACGTAGCTCTACGTCCTACTTTTAGCGGCCGCTAGGTCCCCGCTCGTCCCCAGAGTCCCGCGCGCGTGCCCGGTGGGAGCGATTGCCGCCGGGCACGCGTGCTCGTTCGTTACAGAGCGGGGAACGGGAGCTATGTGTGTAAACACATAGCTCTCGTTCCTGTTAGCGGGGGAAACGCTGATCTTCTGTTCATACAATGTATGAACAGAAGATCAGTGATTTCCCCTAGTGAGTCCACCCCCCATACAGTTAGAACACACCCAGGAACATACTTAACCCCTTCCCTGCCCCCTAGTGTTAACCCCTTCACTGCCAATGGCATTTTTATAGTAATCCAATGCATTTTTATAGCATTGATCGCTATACAAATGCCAATGGTCCCAAAAATGTGTCAAAAGTGTACGATGTGTCCGCCATAATATCGCAGTACCGAAAAAAAACGCTGATCGCCGCCATTACTAGTAAAAAAAAAATATTAATAAAAAAGCCATAAAACTACCCCCTTTTTTGTAAACGCTATAAATTTTGCGCAAACCAATCAATAAACGCTAATTGCGATTTTTTTTTACGAAAAATATGTAGAAGAATACGTATCGGCCTAAACTGAGGGAAAAAAAAGTTTTTTTATATCTTTTTTGGGGATATTTATTATAGCAAAATGTAAAAAATATTGCATTTTTTTCAAAATAGTCGCTCTATTTTTGTTTATAGCGCAAAAAATAAAAACCGCAGAGATGATCAAATACCACCAAAAGAAAGCTCTATTTGTGGGAAAAAAAGGACGCCAATTTTGTTTGGGAGCCACTTCGCACGACCGCGCAATTGTCAGTTAAAACGACGCAGTGCCGAATCACAAAAAGTGCTCTGGTCTTTGACCAGCAATATGGTCCGGGGGTTAAGTGGTTAAGAAAAATAAACATTTTTATCCCACACAAAAAGATTCCTAAGACCCCTTTCACACTGAGGAGTTTTTCAGGCGGTACAGCGCTAAAAATAGCGCTGCTATACCGCCTGAAAAACTCCTTCACTGCCTACTCAATGTGAAAGCCCGATGCGCTGGCGGGAGAGAAAAAAATCTCCTGTCAGCAGCATCTTTGGAGCGGTGAGAGGAGCGGCATGTATACCGCTCCTTTACCGCTCCTTCCCATTTAAAACAATGGGAAACCGCGGAAATACCACCTGCAATGCGCCTATGCAGAGGCGCATTGCGGGCGGTAATAACCCTTTTTCGACCGCTAGCAGGGGTTAATACTGTAACGCTATCGGCCGATTCCAGCGGCAATCCCGTCGGTATAGCGCTGCTATTTTTAGCTGCGCTAAACTGCCGCCGCGGCTCTTGCTCCAATGTGAAAGGGGCCTCAATGTGACATGAAATAAAGGCACAATTACCATTTGATGTTTTTTTTAAGTGGAAATGATTGGTGAACAAATGACAGAGACCGAGTCATACACTCTGTGTCTATGGACGCAGAGTGTATGACAGGGAGTGTGCCCGCAAGCTAAGCCCCTCGGGAGAGAGCTTCCCAGGCGGCGTTAGCTATTGCGGGGAGGAGCAGAGACAGCTGCCGAGGGACACCAGAACAGCAGGATCGGGGCCTCTCTGTGCAAAACGAACTGCACAGTGGAGGTAAGTATGACATGTTTGATATTTAAAAAAAAATAAACCTTTACAATCCCTTTAAGGTGGAGCTAAAATTCTCCAGAACTCCAGGCACATTTTTTTTTATATCAGTTTAATATCAATTATGTCAGTGCCTGATTGCCACTGAGTCCTTCAAAGTCACTGCTTGCATTGATGCTGGAAGTGCAGTGTTACAGTATCTGGCATCAAGACAAGTAGTGATTTTGAAAGGCATACCAGTGATCAGGCACTGAATGAGAGGTAACTTTTGAATGTACAACTGATATTTAGACAAATGTGTCTGGAGTTGTGCTTTAAAGCATTTTTGTGAATTACCCCTTATGTCTATAGGCACCTCCTGATCTACTGTATTCAATGTTTCAGACTAGGATCCATCCAACCCACAGCTGAGATAAGGCCAGTGCCAATGGTATCTGTAAACCACATTTTTGTGGCTCTCTGTGAGTTGGTTTTGCCAACACAACTGATGCACGCACCCTATGTTTCAATAGTTGACATTAGCCCTTTAAAACATGAATCATGATAGGCCTTTCAGTTTCCGTAAGAAAGTTTTTACTTTATATTTAACGGGGGCTTTGTGAAACAAAGAAAATATGTATGAACACTGACAAACAGTGACACAAGAATCCCAAGTAATCTCTGTCAAAGCTGAGGCTTCAAGGGATGTGGAGACCATATGTCATTCTGAGCTAATGAGAAGTGAAAACAACGGTACTTTGTTACTATACAGAAACAATAGCAAATGGGATGTTAGATGTTTGCGGTTTCTGCTTACAATGAACAATGGTTTTTCAAAGAATTAAACTTTTATCTGTTGTAGCTCATTGATGGGGCTTCCTCAATTGTGCCTTTGGCCCGCAGGATACTGTCTTTTTTTTGAGGCTCATGCACATTTTATTGCATTTCAATTCTTTATTTGACTTAATATAAACATAAGAAATGTTGCTACTAACTAACCTTATTTTATTTACAACAGATTGATTGTAAGTAAAGCTCGGGTAAATTAGTATATTAAATGCTATTCGGTACTACAAGTTAACGTGACACTAAACTCTGATTTGAAAAGAAATCCTTTGAAGTACTCTATGGGGTGGTTGTTTTACTATAACTGGAGAGTGCAAAATCTGGTGCAGCTATACATAAAACCCAATCAGTTACCATTTTTTTTTTTTTGTCAAAGCTTAGTGTTACTAAACCCAGAACAGTAAAATCAGTCTGTATATGGAGTAATGCATGCTTATTATACTCACTGTGGAACCTAAGGGGTTAATCCTCTGCATTGTGAAAAAGGCGGTTTTATCCTGGCTTCTCTAATCATCCTCTACTTTTACTTTCCCCAATCCATCTGCTGATAATACAGCGCCCTAGGAGGCACTCTGCACATGCTCAGTTTGGTGTGTATGCTACAGCGTTTTTTTTTTGGGAGTGTACATGTGATCAGTACAAGGCCAATCAGCGCTGTCTAAACAGAAAGTCAAGGGTCATGCAGCCTCATAGGATAATCAGGGGAGAATGAAAACGTCTCATACAAGCTTTAACCAGACACTGATAGAAGTCATAAGACTGCTATATACTGCTGATGAGAAAAGATATTTAGCCGTTTATATCTACTAAAACGATTGCATGTCTACTGTATGTTCTGTGTACTATTGGAGACCAGCTATAGTGAATGCAGGGTCCTGGGTTTAGTAACACTTTAATTGAACAGGTTGTACTTCGAATCTGGTGGTAGCCAATCATCTTTTGAGTGTTCCAGTTTTAATAAATCAACCCCTATGTATTCTTAAATAAAAAAAAATAAAAAAAACCTTCTGCTTGTTCTAAACACATGGAAGTGTATGGGAAAATGGGAGGTTCAGGAGCTCCTGGAGGATGTTACAGTTCAATGCAGGCAGCTTGAGGTTGCAGGATGTACTTTTCATTACCCTTCATCCACCCTGGAAGCTCCAAAACCTGGAGTAATTTATTTAGCCACCACTGTATTACTGTATGGGCCCACCCCCCCCCCCCCCTGTCACTTAGTAGTCGGCACCTATCTAAAGCTGCCCATAGATGGTTCAAATCGCGTCCAGTTCAGCAGGGACCGGTCAAGATTTGAACCATCTATGGGCATGTGATTTACCCATGTTGATCCATCAGTCGGCTTGGGTACAACCAGCAAATCAGATTTTTACATGCAGTTATTTTCAGTGGCTATAGCTCTAGCAATAATCACTGTGTTCTCCCATCAGGGAGGGCTCCCGATGTTCACCCAATCCCCCACTTGGAGAACACAATAGCTCCATGGGAGGGATTCCCCCATCAACACTGTCTGTGTTGATGGGGGAATCCAGCGATTTTCGTTCTTGCAACTCATGGTTGCAAGAAAGAAAATCAAATAATCTATGGTCTGCCTTAGTTCTGAACCAATAGTGAGGTACAGAAAGGGAGGGACAAATCTGGACTGCCTATAATTCATAATGCCAGTTTGTAACCATGATCATGGTTTAAACATCCATTACAAAAAACATCAAAGTGCAGCAATATTCTCTATATTGGATGTGTTTTTTTTTTGTTTTTTGTTTTTTATATAGCTTGAACACAGTCATACCTCATAAGTTCTTAATTGATGAGACAGCTCAATTGAAATTGAACATCAGTTCAGCTGGCAAATATATGGATATTTTAGATTTTTTGTTTAACAATCCATAAACAGTATATATTTACTTTATGAACTGCACTAGAAAGTTATGTTTTCATGTAGTGATAGATATTGAGGCAAGCTTTGAAAGTGGCAATACTTGTCTTATTTGAAAAAAAGGTAATCAAATAGTAGAAGCATATTTTTGTAGTGCCGATTTACTTCATAGAGGTATTGAATTTTATGTAGACATTGCTTCAGTATTTTTTTTTTTTTTTTCAAAAAGGAAGTCGGAAAGGAAAATATATGAACTGAACATGAAATATCTAAAAACAGGCAAACATAATAGTCACAACAGTAACAACAGATAAAACTTCACAGAAAAATAATGAGAGAAAATATGATTTTTTTTTGGAGTGCATGACTACATTCTTCATTGGTTAGATCATTTGGTTCACTACAGAGCTCAGCCAAATCACCTTGGGCACGTATATTTATCAAAGAGTGTGTAACATGCCAATTACTCATTTGTCTTTCACCTACAGTTTCACAGTGGAGGAGTTTGTGGTGTAGGTTGATAAAGTATGCTTATAAAAAAGGAACATCAAATGTTAGAGATACAAAGAATGGACTTTGTAGGCACCAATAATAAAAGTACAAATAATTTTATTAACATATAACTCGTAAGGGTTTGTTAGGGAGGCAAAAAAAAACCACAATACATAAAAATAAATGTAAAAAGAAAACTACAGTGACAACTGCAGTAACCAAAGATTGGTCCAATGAGAGTCCAAGGAAGATCAACACATCTCACAAAGGATTATAAAAAAGATTTATTGATTCAATTTAGTGCAGAGTGTAAATAAGGAATGTAAATGCTGTTAAACTGGCAAACAGCTAAATTAATATTTAAAATCGATATATGGGAGCTGTTGGCCCTTCTAAATGATTTGTATTCCTTCTATCCAGTGCTGAGAGTTACACAGCCCCGCCAGGCAGCACAGCCAACTTTGTGACCTGACTTTACTCTGCTGTTTTTCTCTCAATTAAGCAGCACGATTAGGTCACCTCTCCATTTCCAGCCTTTGACTAGACAGGGAAGGAGCAGCAACAGATTGAAAATCGAACCAACATCCTTCAAGTGAAAGAAAAGCCTTATACATAAATACCCCCCTCCACAATCATTAATGCAATAAAAAGACAGCCATATACTCCAAAAATGCAAAAATTACCATTCTTCTATTTTTTGGTGCAATTTACTGCCTATAATGTGATCGTAATGCACTTCTTTTTGATTCTAAGGGTGGTCAGTGTAGTGAAAGCTAGTGAGGGCGTGACGTGCCCTGCAGCCCCGGAGCTCTTTAGTGATTTGAGGAAGAGAATGTGGGATGGGGCTTTGCGGGCTGATCGGAGCTCGGAGGGGCTGTGCGAGCTCCGAGGATTGCTCAAAGTCTGAATTAAGCTGTTGTTTCTAATCAGAAATTTAGCAATCCAAAGTTTATTATTTTTTTCAAACAAATACAGGGTAGATTTTTTTTCATTTTGGCTGTAATTCCACTTTAAAATTACAAATTTTGAAGAAAATTATACTAGCGTATAGCCAGCTTTAGTGGACAATAAGTCAGATGTGTGTCATTTTGCTGTGTGTGTCTGGGAGAATTTATCTTTTTTTTAGACCTTCAATCAATCATAGTGGGAAATGAGCAGAAATCTCTCCAAATGAAGGAAAATAGAGTTGTATCACAAAAACAAATCTATCCATTGGTATATTTCCACTCAATTCCTGCTGTGGGGGGTGAATAAGTGTAGATTTTCTATTACTTTCTCTTTCACTGACAATGGTCTGTAGAACAAAATGATGAATTTCATGATCTACACAGCTGCCTGCACATTGTGGGACATACTTCATTACTGGTAGGAACATTGACTAATGGTAATCATCCACGCTTTGATAAATGATTAATTTATTCCGATAGGGATGATCGATCTATAGTTGAAAACCCTTTCGATTGATATGCCTTACAAGAGTAAGTGGACTTTGATCGAAAGCTAATTTAGAATCAAAATTTACGAACATAAGTTTTCGAATTGTATATTTGTTCCTAACATGTAACCTGATTGAACGAAATATGATTATATTCATGAACAAAGTATCTAATTGCTGCTAATTGATGGTAAACAGTTGATTCTGCCTTGGTGAATAGAATTTTATCAACATTTAAAAGAAGTTATGGCTATTTAATTGTTTATAGATTTGTTTGTTTTGATCGAATTCTGCATTGATCAGATAAATAAAATAGAAGCATGTATGGCCACTAAAAAGCTGTACAGAAATAAAAAGAAAAATAACTTAAATTTCAGTTTCAACAAACAATATCAAGTATTTAGGCAGTGTTTGGCCCAGTTTAGGTCTTTTGTTGCCAAAACACTGCTTGATACTTTGGGAAGACAATCTCTTCAATTCATTCTGGGATCATGCTTTTATTCATTCTTTACCAAGATAATATTAGGCTTCATGCACGCAGGCACCTGGGGCTGTAAAACATAAAATTAAGGCATATTTCTCTGCCCAAGAGCCACAGGCCCATAGAAATCCATGGATGTGTGAGGCTGTATGCGGATATATGCCAATACTTGCGTAAACAGATGTACATAGGCGTATCTGCTATCTTCTTTAGTAGTATCATTGAAAAAAGTGCAGTTTCCTTTTCTCAATATCTCATTGGACTGAAATTTCCGATAAAATATGCGGTCTTACCTAAAGTGGAACTTCAGTCATTTTTTTCAACTAAATTAAATTTGTTGTTTTTAACTTTGTATAGTAAACCTTTTTTTTTTGTCTGCCAGTAAATAGCTTATACAGCCCACTTCCTGTTTCTTGTCTGGTAAAAAGCCTAGGCTTATGACATCATGCACAGCTCTCTTTCTCACTCTTGTGAGAGTTTGCCAGGATGGGAGGTGGGGTGAGTCAAAAGAGCTCTGCAATGAGAGCTGCAGAGCTGGAGGCGTGTCTGTGTTAGTTCAGAAAGTGGACAGGCAGCAGCTTCAGCTGGCCACAGTTAAAGGGGAGTTCCAGCCTTTTTTTTGTTTATTAAAAGCCAGCAGCTACAAAAAGCATAGCTGCTAGCTTTTAATAAACATAAACTTACCTGCTCCACTGTCCAGCAACGCGTATCGCCTAAGTGGTCCCTGGGTGGAAGGAGGAAGTGGGACAGGAAGTTCCACTCCTACTGAAGCCCCCATTTCCCCCCCCCCCAAAAAAAATGACATGCCAAATGTGACATGCCAGTGGTTTCAGCTTTAAAGTGGTTGCAGACATACTTAGTGGTGGGAGATTTCTGCAGCATATTTGGCAAGTACAGAATCACAGTATATGTAAAATAATATGCAAAATTTCAGAAATGGCAAATATGCAGTGCCTGTTTAACTAAGCTTCTGATGCCAAAACCATATTAAGTGTGTCATTTTTGTTATGACATTTAACCACTTGATCACCAAGGACATCCATGGACGTCCTCGGGTTTGTGTGGTGATATCTGAATGATGCCTGCAGCTACAGGCATCATTCAGATATCTCCGTCTTCAGCTGGCGATTCTCTGCACCATAAGAACGATCAAAGCGGCGATTGCGCCGCTTGATCGTTCTTATAGGCAGTGGGAGGGGACGTCCCCCCCTCCCGCCACCATCCGGTGCTTCTCCGGGCTCTCCTGTGCCATCGCCACGCCCGGTACCCGGAAATAAACAAAGCCGCAATCGCGGCTGTCAGCATGTGGTCGGTGATTTTTTTTCACCGATTTCATGCTTGTAAGCCTGGAGGAGAGATGTGGGGTCTTATTGACCCCACATCTCTCCATAAAGAGAACCTGTCACAGTGATTCCTATTACAAGGGATGTTTACATTCCTTGTAATAGGAATAAAAGTGATCATAAAAAAATAAAACACGTGTAAAAATAAAAAAATTAAGTAAAAAATTTTTTTTTTTTTTTTTTTTAAACGCCCCTGTCCCGGTCGCTCACGTGTAGAAGCGAACATGCATGCAAGTCCCGCCCACATATGTAAACACTGTTGGAACCCCACATGTGAGGTATCATCGCATGCGTCAGAGCGTTTACTTCTCTGTAACTCAAAAAGTACCGAAGTACCGAAGTTTGGTGCCATTCCATGAGTGTGCGCAATTTTAAAGCGTGACATGTTAGGTATCTATTTACTCGGCGTAACATTGTCTTTCACATTATACAAAAAAAATTGGGCTAACTTTACTGTTTTTTTATTTATTTTTTCTAATTCATGAAACAGTTTTTTTCCCTAAAAAAAGGCGTTTGAAAAATGATTGCGTAATTTTTGTGCGAGAAAAAAAGTTGCAATGACCTCCATTTTATTCCCTAGGGTGTCTGCTAAAAAAAAAATATAATGTTTGGGGGTTCTGATTAATTTTCTAGCGAAAAATTTGGGGAAAAGTGCCAAAAGAGGCCCGGGTAATCAAGTGGTTAAAGGTGAATTTCCGGTATTGAGATTTTTAGTTTTGTTGGGTCAGCTTGGACCAATGTAACTGAGTGATGCCCGTATAAAGTAAGTGACATCCTGTATTCAGTAAACAGCAGGGCAGCTACTCAGCACAGGACCCAGAAGCTAGTGGAGATCACTGTAGTAGCAGGGCCTACCAGAATCATTTCCAGCTTCCACTGTTGATTGACGAAGTAGGGTATATGCAAAGTTCAATTGGTAGTTCCATTGATCCAAGCTGGATTAACCGCATGCCGACCAGCCGCCGCAGTAATACGGCGGCAGGTCGGCACTGCTGCGCGAGAGCCCGTAGCTCTACGTCGCCACTTTCGACGGCCACTAGGGGGCGCGTGCGCGCCGACGGCGGCCCCCCCCCCGCTCGCCCCCGAGTCCCGTGCGTGTGCCCGGCGGGTACGATCGCCGCCGGGTACACGCGATCGCTCGTTACAGAGCGGGGAACGGGAGCTGTGTGTGTAAACACACAGCGCTCGTTCCTGTCAGCGGGGTAAACGCTGATTTTCTGTTCATACAATGTATGAACGGAAGATCAGTGATTCCCCCTAGTAAGTCCACCCCCCCCATACAGTTAGAACACAAATAGGAACACACTTAACCCCTTCCCCACCCCCTAGTGTTAACCCCTTCACTGCCAATGGCATTTCTATAGTAATCCAATGCATTTTTATAGCATTGATCGCTAAAAAAATGCCAATGGTCCCAAAAATGTGTCAAAAGTGTCCGAAGTGTCCGCCATAAGGTCGCAGTACTGAAAAAAAAACGCTGATCGCCTCCATTACTAGTAAAAAAATATAATAATAAAAATGCCATAAAACTACCCCCTATTTTGTAAATGCTATAACTTTTGCGCAAACCAATCAATAAACGCTAATTGCGATTTTGTTTACGAAAAATATGTAGAAGAATACGTATCGGCCTAAACTGAGGAAAATTTTTTTTTTTAAATAGATTTTTGGGGGATATTTATTACAGAAAAAAGTAAAAAATATTGCATTTTTTTCAAAATAGTCGCTCTGTTTTTGTATAAAATAAAAACCGCAGAGATGATCAAATACCACCAAAAGAAAGCTCTATTTGTGGGAAAAAAAGGACACCAATTTTGTTTGGGAGCCACGTCGCACGACCGCGCAATTGTCAGTTAAAGCGACGCAGTGCCGAATCGCAAAAAGTGCTCTGGTCTTTGGACATCAATATGGTCCGGGGCTAAAGTGGTTAATAGAATTATGTAAAAATATCCATACCTGGAATTTATTTTTAAATATATTTCTATCACACACCCCAACAGCTTAACAGCTTTACAGATCCCACTGTCAGCCATTTGATTTCCATAGTAATGTATAGGTGGATCTTTTTTACAAGATCTTCCATGCATTGAAGATGGAGCTGATATCACACGAGTAAGGGGAAGCCTTGGACACTTCTTAGCTAAATTCTTTCCACATTGCTTGACCCGTAAATGAATATTCAGCACAAGGAATTAGCCAAGGGGGTAGAATAAATTAACAGCCATTAGCTTTATTATATAAATGATTTTTTGAAGCATATGTTTGTGCAGTTTTTCTGCTGCACTTGGCATATGCTATTTATTTCAATAGTCCACCTAAATTTGAGGGGGCAACTCTTCCTGCTCATTAGGGTCTGTTGTGCCAATAGTTATCTCACATCAACGTAATGTGTTCATACACCTAAACATCAAGGATTGAATATCAAAGGGGAAAAATTTGGTCTGTATAAGTATTGTTTTTTTAGTAGTATTACTCATGCAGGTACTAAGCTGTTAATAACTAGGTTTGCCTGTTTGTAAATGCATACGTATGTAACCATGTGACTTCTGAAATATCACGTTTCTCTTTTTTTTAGATATTAAACCTGAAAACCTCCTAATTAGCTACAGTGATGTCTTAAAGCTCTGTGATTTTGGTAAGTGATTTTGGTAAGAAAATTAGCATTTGTCATGTTTTCCTGATAAGGGAGATAAGGGGTGTCTATAGATAAAAACATACTTGCAGCTCTGACTAAAGTACGGTAATGTCCCTGCTATAGGTGTAGGCTATTTACATGGCCTCCTGAAGCCTGACAGAAATACAGGAAGTTTCCAGGGTGTAGCCAAGAGAGGCCTAGCTGTTGCTACTCATCTTTACCATCACGGTAGTGAGCTCTTTCTCTGCTTCAAATCTCTTGTCATGCTTTCTCTCCCCTGATGCATCAGCTCTGAGTTCAGTGTTTGCTCACTCTTGTGATGCTAAAAGTGAGCAATAACAACTAGGCCTCTCTTAGCAATGTCC
Source organism: Rana kukunoris (assembly GCA_029574335.1). Classification (NCBI taxonomy): domain Eukaryota; kingdom Metazoa; phylum Chordata; class Amphibia; order Anura; family Ranidae; genus Rana; species Rana kukunoris. The sequence continues at coordinate 50,265 of JAJQKJ010000776.1, read as the reverse complement.
TAGCAATGTCCTGGGACAATTCTAGTCAGGTTTCAGGAGGTACGTACATGGCCCACACCTATAGCAAAGACATTATTCAATTTTAGTCAAAACGGAGGTTTGTAAAAGGAGCTGCGGTGGCTTAACGCGGTTGGCACTGCGCTGACAAGCCGTTCACCTCTGCAGCTAAGGGTTCGGATCCCGGTCTCGGCTGCATGTGAATTGAGTTTGGTGGTCTCAGCCCGGCTCCCAGTGGGTGTGCTATGTGAGGTAAGCTTTCGCTTAGTACGCCCACCCCCCCTCCCACAAAACCAGCACACTTACACGCACTCGAAATTGGGTTAACATGCACGCACTTTGGCCACGCGGTCTCTAAAAAAAAGAGAGGCGAAGGACTAACGGGGTTGGCTGAGCGGGCTAGATGCTCTCACTCCCTCATAAGGGAGTCCCTCTGCCCCGTTGGGCTTCAAAGCGGAGCAGGTAGAGTGGGCTGTGTGGAAGGACCCCCTCACACCCGCCATTGCCACCCGGGGGCAAGGAGAAAAATGGCAGATTGCCTCTGGGGGAGGCCTGCCTACTCCCAACTCCTGCAGTCCGGCTCCTCTCTCGAGTACACGCACAAAATACACTTTAAAAAAAAAAACGAAAAAAAAACGGAGGTTTGTATTTATCTACAGACGCCCTTTATCTGCATAGGACATTTTTTGGTAAAGATGAACCAACCCTTTAAACAGGTTTGTCTTGCCTAAATATTTGCACTCAGGTGATAGTAGAAGGAAGGGGGTAGAGATGAGCAGTGTTGGCAAACACTGTAAGCATCCAGCCTATGGGGTAGCAATTGTGACTCATACAGCGACTGGCAGGGTCCAGTACTCACATAGACAGTTATTCGTCCAAAACCAGCCAAGCCATGCCACTGTCATTTCACCTCTATTGGTACTAAGAATTATCTTGCTGTATGATCTACCATTGTGTTTTTTTTATTTTTTTGGCTTTGCCTGGTCTTCCATGAAGACTTGTAGCTACAAATCTTGTAGGGACTATTTTTTTTTTAAAGCCCAACTCTAGGAAGGATGAAACTTAAATAGTGCATTGCACACCATTTACCTTACTCCTCAAGCTTGATTTAAAAAATATAAGCCATCTGCAGTGTATAGGACCAAAGTCACAGTTTCCTTAATGAGTAATGCTAAGATCCTGCCATGGAGATCAGTAAATAGAAGAAGAGAAACGGATCGTCTTGTGACTATGCCTTCAGGTGAGTAAAATGTGCATTTATATAGATTTTTTTTTCTTTTTTTTTGAGTGAGTTAGGTGGGAATAGGGCTTGGTAATATAATGAAGTTGGACTTTAAGTATTGTTCTCTTCTCTGGTTTGATTGGTGGACTGCACTGTCTGTATGAGGGACATTTGATTTCCCTTAATACAGACTGTTATTATTATTTTTTTATAATAATTATCATGTCATAGCTAGTAGAAATAGATGTGAATTTGGTGCAAATTGACCTTATATTTTCATGATGGCAAGCATTGCCTCTAAATACAACCCTGGAAATTATACAACCAAAGCGCATTAAATGCTCATCTCAATCTTTTCAATGACTATCTTAAACATCCATGCAGTTATATGCAAAGTACTTCCATGCTTCCAACCACACAAAGGTTTGGAGAATAGTCATTACATTAGCAAGATTAAGCAAGTTAAAGGGGTTGTAAAGAATTTTTTTCCCCCTAAATAGCTTCCTTTACCTTAGTGCAGTCCTCCTTCACTTACCTCATCCTTTTAAATGTCCTTATTTCTTCTGAGAAATGGTCACTTCATGTTCTTCTGTCTGTAACTCTACATAGTAATGTGAGACTTTCTCCCTGGTGTGGAGAAAGCCTCTTGAGGGAGGAGGGGGCGAGCAGGCAAGTCAGGACACTCTCTACTTTGCAGATAGAGAAACAAGCTGTGTGTTAGTGGGCATCCTGACACTCCAGCTTGCCCCCTCCCCCCTCAAGAGGCTTTCTCCACACCAGGAAGAAAGCCTTGCATTACGGTGGTGAGTTACAGACAGAAGAACAGAAAGTGAGCATTTCTCAGAAGAAATAAGGACATTTAAAAGCAAAATTGAAGGATGAGGTAAGTGAAGGAGGACTGCACTAAGGTAAAGGAAGCTATTTAGGAAAAAACATGTTTTCCTTTACAACCCCTTTAAGCTGTACTTTGACCTAGGCAAAAAATACATTCCCAAAGAGCGTTTCAAACCAGGAATCACAGAGGAATGTGTTTTGCATTCCTGTGCAATTCACATGCAGTTCTGTGCAGTGGTATTTCAGACCATTCATTTTGATACATACATTTGTGGTGTCTTTAACTTAACGAGGAGTTCCGCCCGGGGGAAAAAAACAAACAAACGTCAGCCGTTACAAATACTGTAGCTGCTGACTTTTAATATATGGACACTTACCTGTCCAGGGAGCCTGCAATGTCTTCTCCCCAGCCAATTTGCAACCACCTGCAAAGCGCTGTTGCAGAAGAGCTTTGCCAGCGATATAGCAGAGATGCCCATTGATTTCAATGGGCAGGAGCAGTGGAGGAGCGGTATACACACAAAAAGATGCTGCTAGCAGGACTTTTTTTTACCGTCCTGCTAGCGCAACGATCCAGTGTGAAAGCCCACCAGTGAGACAGCAGTGGCTCTTTCAGGGCGCTTTGTAGGCACTATTTTTATCGTTATAGAGCCTGCAAAGTGCCCCAGAGTGAAAGGGGTCTTATGTAAGGTAAGATATTTCTCAGAGTGGTGGACGAGAGTAAAAGTTGTTTAACGTGCCTTCTGCAAATCAGATCTGTTACTTTGCTAACAGGAGCAAACTACTGGTTCAATTTATGGATGGATTTTGTTTTTTTATATTGATGGTATTAATGAAAAAAAAAAGCTCAATGTTAAGTCACATGTTAAGAAAATTATACACCTGACTCTTGATGGTATATTTGCATTTTACTAGAACTGTGTACACAATCAGCCCAGCATTTAGATGGCAAAAACATTTCAGTTTGTTGGAAAGTCAGTAAAGGGATCCAGCAAGTGGGAATAAGCCAACATTTAACTGTAGTTTGTGGTTTTCAGCTACTGTAATTATTTCTGCTTAGGGTTCCCTACTCTAAGTAGCAGAAAAATTTTGATTTTCTTTATAATGTGTCGTGAATTATGCCCCGTACACATGATACAAATATCGTACGATAGATCGTACACATTTTTTCGCTTAATAGTCGCAAGTAGAAATTAAATAGATTAATAAAGTCACGAAAATTCTTGTACGACAGAAAAGAAAATCGTTAGTGATGTCATGTGTTGTAATGTATTTGTATTATATTTGCGGACGACAACTGTACTGACTAAACGAAAATCGTATGATCTGGTACAGTACAAGGTAAATTTTCGCACATGTCTGATAAAATAATATCAGATTAACTGTCATGATCGGCTCTCGAAAGCTCTGTACTAACAATCCGATTATCGTAGATTCTTCCTCGGACGACATTTTTCGTACAATATTCGAATCATGTGTATGGGTCATAAGTTGTCTACTTACGCAATCTTTGCTTTTGATGTAGTCTAACTTCCATGTGTAATGTGTCTGAGCACACACATAAACACACATGGTGTTGGGGCAGACACACACAAAACAAAGACAATCAAGGAAGACACCACATTGTCAGAGTAGCATTCGGTATATACACACAAACACACATACACACAGTGTTAGGCAGACACACACACACACAGTGTCAGTACAGACACACACATACATTATAAGGGCAGACACACACAGTCTCAGGGCAGGCACGCACATAATTATATAACACACAACTCAGCTCAGACAGAAAACAGACAAACTACTCAGTCAGTGCACACACATCACACAGGCATGTACATTCAGAGCACACAAATACTTTGTAATGCACTAAGCATTGTGTAACCACTTGCTTACCGGGCACTTTTACCCCCTTCCTGCCAGGGCCAATTTTCAACTTTCAGCCCTTACACACTTTGAATGACAATTGCGCGGTAATGCAACACTGTACCCAAACAACATTTTTATCAATTTTTTCACACAAGTAGAGCGTTCTTTTGGTGGTATTTAATCACCACTGGGTTTATAATTTGTGTATATATAGTTTGTAAAAAAAATTGCAAACAGGTCATTTTTTTCCTTCACTGATGTGCGCTGATGAGGCTGCACTGATGGGCACTGAAAGACTGCACTGATGGGCACTGATGAGGCAGCACTGATGGACACTGATAGGTGGCACTGATGAGCACTCATAGGAGGCACTGATGGGTTCTGATAGGTGGCACTGAAGGACACTGATAGGTGGCACTGGTAGGCGGCACTGATAGGTGGCACTGATGAAGAGGTACTGATTGGCAGCACTGGTGGGCACTGATTGGCAACACTGGTGGGCACTGATTGGCAGCACTAATGGGCACTTTTGGGACTGTACTGATAGTCAGTGCCCTGATTATCAGAGTTGATGTCCCTTTAACACAAGCCGGTCATCGGCTCCCCTTTTCTCTCCTCACGCTGTGAGGACAAAAAAGGATAACTGCCTTGTGTTTACTTCAGTGATCAGCAATTTTTGGACACAGCTGATTATGTGGTAAAGGGATGCTGTGATTGTTTTTTTACCCCGAACTGTGATCACAGAGCCCATCAATCGTGTGCCACAGGGGGCGCATGGGCAGTGTGATCATTGGAGGATGTCCATGTGCACCCTCCCAACAAATTAAGCCTGCGTTATAGCCATCTTTTAGGTAAAGGGCACAGAGTCTGCTTTAGGGCCCTTTCACACGTATGGACAAACGGTCCGTTTTTTACAAACCGGTTACAGACTTGTAATGCATCCCTATGGGATTGTGGACGTTAGCGGATGATGCATCCGCTAACGTCCGCAAAGATCCGCGTCCGCAAAGATCCATTTTTTTGGACAGAAGAAAACCCAATTTTTCTTCCGTCTGGCGGATCGGTTCGGATGAATACGGACAGACGGTCCGTATTCATCCGATTCCCCATAGGGGAGAGCGGAGGAAAGACAGGGCGGTCTCCGCCCTTTCCGCCGACAGCTCAGCGGGGATTTACGGATGTTTTTTATAGACCGTTTTTGATCTGCCCCGTGTGAAAGAGCCCTTAGGGAATTTCTACTTCTGTTCTAAAAGTATAACCTAAAGAGTGAGTTCTCCTTTACCAAAACATAGCCTATGCAGATAAGAAGCATCTGATAAATGCAAATTGTGCAGTTTAAACTAAAGTTGAATAACGCCCTTGCTTTAGGTGTAGGCCATTTACATTCCTCCTAAAACCTGACTGGAAAATTCCTAGAACATTGCTGAGAGACGTCTAGTCATTAATGCTCACATCCACCAACACAGGAGTAAGTAAACACTGAGACCAGAGCTACTGCATCATGGGAGAGAAAAAACTGTGCAGCTTTGGCTAAAGTTGAATAATGTCCTTGTTATAGGTGTAGGCCATTTACATACCTTATGGAGCCTAACTGGAAACCTCCCAGGATGTTGCTATGTGAGGCCCAGCTATTACTGTTGATCTTCACCATCACAGGCATGAGGCGTGAGCTCTCAGACTTTGAGCTCAGAGATACTGTATCAGGGAACAGAAAGCACATGTGAATCAGAGTAAGGCCCCATACACACGATCGGATATATCCGATGAAAACGGTCCGCGGACCATTTCCATCGGATATGTCCGATCGGGAGTTTGATCCGATGGCGTGTACACACCATCGGATCAAATTCCCCGCCGCCGGACGGCGCGGTGACGTGGCGATGACGCGGCGGTGACGTTGACGCCGCCGCGTCACCGCTACGTCACCGCACCAGGAAGTAAAACACTTCCGCGCATGCGCCGAATCCATTCGGCAGCGGCGCGGCGGTGGTGGGAGCCGACATGTCTGCTGGTAAGTGTACTAACCAGCAGACATGTCGGGCGGACAGATTCCCACCGGATAGATTTCAAAGCTTGCTTTGAAATCTGTCGGGTGGAGAAATCTGTCCGCTAGCCCATACACACGAGCGGAGATGTCTGCTGAAACGGTCCATCGGACCGTTTTCAGCGGACATATCCCCTCGTGTGTACGCGGCCTTAGAGCTCATTTATGTGATGGTGAACACCAAGCTCTACAGTTTGTTTTTATCTACAGACATCCCTTATCTGCATAGGTTTTTTTTTGGTAAACATGAACTATGCATTTAAACCTCACAAAAGAATGCTTATTTTAGAACACTCTAATTAATTTTGGACTGCATTTTCTGTAAAAAAAAAAAATACAGTTAGGCCTCATTTACATGGGCATACCTATATGTACACCTGTGCAAATGGCTGTCTTTACCCACATGAGATGCACAGGTGTTCTATGCGTCAATGTACAAACAGTCCCATTAATGTCTGTTGGGATGCAGCGACTGCACAGAAACAGCCGCTGGTCCCAGTTTGAAAGCCCTTTGGATGCACCATGAGGGCTGGGTTGGTGCACAAAGTACTGTGCTCTCAGCAACATGCAGGAACAAAAGAACAATTCTCCTACAAACATGTTAATCCCATTAGAAAATACTTTATCATGTGGTTTTAAAGATATATGAAGAAAAGCGGCACGCACAGTTTCTTTCATAAATCTTTAGTCTTTCAGGGATACAAGTTGAGTGAAACCCTCTGCCTTAAGGGAAATTCCTTGCACCTGGCGAAATGTACCTTTTAGGATCCAAACCTAGAATAAAGCCGACCATAGACGAATCTCAGCCAGTTCAGCAGTAATTAGCCGAGATTCGAACCATGTATGGGCAGGGTGATTGTACTCAAGTTAGTCCATCGATCAACTTGGATACAACCAGCATGTCAGATTTTTACAATGCGAATATAGCCAGAGGCTATACCTGCCAGCAATAATCACTGTGTTCTCCCAGCAGGGGTTCCCTGGGAACACAAAGTTGTTTCTTGGGCTCCTCCATGTTAAAAAAGGTTGAAAAAGACTGCATGAAAGTACTCTAAAAACTATCAATGGGAATAAAGCATTACAGTACCTATACTTTTCTGGTATGGCCCTTTAAAAGATCCTGTGCCAAATTCAAAATGACCTGACACCCTTTTCTGTAGCTTAATGAAGGTGCGGGGGAATTTCAGGTAGTTCCGAATGACGCCACTGCTACTAATATGTAAGGCAGGTGCTACTACTGCGCCAAAATAAAAAAAATAAAGACCTACAGTTTGTAGATAACAAAATATGAGGTAATTAAGACCATCTACATGAGTCGCTGTCCGTTTGAACACACCAGTCTCTGTGTGCTTCCTCACTCGTGCCACAAATTCATGTACCTGTTTGAAACAAGTACAGTGGGGTAAATAATTATTTGATCCACTGAAGATCTTGTAAGTTTGCCCACTTACAAAGAAAAGAAGGGTCTATCATTTTTTATCATAGGTGTATTTTAAATAAAATAAAGAGAATAACCACCACAAACATGAAAAAACATATACAAAAAATGCTATAAATGAAGTTTCAGTTCAGTAAGTAAAATAAGTATTTAATCCCTAAGCATTTCACGACTTAGTACTTGGTGGAGAAACCCTTGTTGGCAAGCACAGAGATAAGACATTTCTTGTTGTTGGTTGCACACATCTCAGGAGGGATTTTGGTCCACCCTTTACAGATTTTCTCTAATTCCTTAAGGTTTCTTGGCTGTCGATTAGCAACTCAAAATGTTAGCTTCCTCCATAAATTTTCTATAGGATTAATGTCTGGAGACTGACTAGGCCACTCCATGACCTTAATGTGCTTCTTCTTGAGCCACTTCTGTGTTGCCTTGGCGGTATGTTTTGGGTCATTGTCATGCTGAAAGACCCATCTTCAGTGTTGTGGCAGAGGGAAGAGGGTTCTCATCCAAGCTTTTACAATACATGGTCCCGTTTATTGGCCCCCCAAGCAGCAAAAACAGCCCCAAAGCATAATGTTTCCACCTCCACGCTTGACTGTAAGGATGGTATTCTTTGGATCATAGTCAGCATTTTTCTTCCTCCAAACACAGTGAGTCATGTTAATGCCAAAGAGCTAAATTTTCGTCTCATCTGACCACAGGACCTTCTCCCAATCCCTCTCTGAATCATTTAGATGTTCATTGGCATGACTGTACATGTGTCTTCATGAGAAAGGGTACTTGTTGTGTTTGGAGGAAGAAAAGTGCTGACTTTGACCCTAAGAACACCATCCTTACAGTCAAGCATGGAGGTGAAAACATTATACTTTGGGGCTGTTTCTTTGCTAAAGGTACAGAGCGACTTTGCCGCATTGAGGTGCCAATGGTCGAGGCCATGTATTGTAAAATCATGCAGGAGAACCTTCTTCCTTTAGATGAACACTGAAGATCATGGTCATCAGTGTGGGTCATGGATGGGTCTTTCAGCATGACAATGACCCAAAACATACTGCCATGGCAACAAAGGGGTAGCTCAAGAAGAAGCACATTAAAGTAGAGCTATAGGCAAAACTTTTATTTATTTTTTCATTTTAGATAGAGCAAAGGAGGGCTTTTTTTCGCTATCTGTGTCCCATTGCAGAGATTTCCCTTCAGAGGAAATCCCTGCAAATTAAGGGGATTTGTTGGGGATCCCTAGTTCACCAGAACTAGTGTCCTCATTGAAAGATTTCCCCTATATTACTTTTTGGGAGAAAACCCTAAATTTGGGGGTTTTCTTTTATTTGCACTTTCAATGATAATGGTAAAGAGGACACATGGAAAGGGTGAATCCCTTTAACGGGGGCACAGACAGCAATAAAAACTGACAGGTGATCTAATCCACCTCAATTCTATCCAAAAATAACAAAAAAGTTTTGCCTTTAGTTATACTTTAAGGTAATGGAGTGGCCTAGCCAGTCTCCAGACCTTGGTCCCATATAACATTTATGGAAGGAGTTGAAACTTCGAGTTGCCAAGCGACAGCCAAAAAACCTTTAGGATTTAGAGAAGATCTGTAAAGAAGAATGGGCCAAAATCCCACTGGAGATGTGTGCAAACCTGATCACCAACTCCAAAAAACGTCTTACCCCTGTGCTTTCCAACAAGGGTTTCTCCACCAAGTACTAGTCCATGTTTTGCTTGAGGATCAAATACTTATTTTACTCACTGAACTGCAACTCAATTTATAACATTTGTATTATCATGTGTTTTTTCTGGAATTTTGGCTGATATTCTGTCTCTATTATTTAAAATACACCTATAATAATAGTTATAGTCCCTCCATTTCTTTGTAAGTGGGCAAACTAACAAAATCTGCAGGGGATCAAATAATATTTTTCCCCACTGTACGTGAATCTGACGCCCACGCTGACAATTGTTAAACAGAGGCATGATGGAATTCTAAAGATTGTCGTAGACACTCTTTATGAATTCCCTTGTATGTGAGCATAACTAATGATACAATTAAATAAGGCACAACATTCTTAATTATCCATTTAAGAAACGGGCACGCTTTGCTTGATATTTGTTTGACTCATGTTATCTACAGCAGTTGTAGTACACATTTATAAAGCCTTATAATTCCCATCTTTGGTTTTAAATTCTGTACCAGCTTTCACTTTCATTTATCGCTTTAAATCTTCTAATACATCAGATCTCTTTGACAAGCGCTGTATCAATTTCTTCTTATTTGGCATGGTGATCTTGATAGTCTTTGATTTGGCATGCTGCCTAGAACAGTCTGGAAAGTCCCATTAAACTGAGATTGAATTTTTAGAGCAAATCGATTTTCTAGATATTAATGCTGAACTCCAGACAGACATAAAAAGCACCAATTAATTCAGTAGTGTATTCATTAAAAATATAGTTAGATATCATTTTAAATGCAGCTAGTGTAAGTACCTTAAATATTAAAAGCCATGAACATAAAATGAATAAATGAATATATTAGAGCTTACCTTACTCTTAGTTCAAATTTTATAGGCTAAACCATTCTCTGAAAGTACAGAAAAATAGCTGTTGATCCTGATAGAAATCCAGTGTCCTTGTAACATCCCGTGCACTGATTTGAAATTTCAATTAATGCGTTCCAAGCTATCTTCTGTGAACTGTACTACCCCTCCTCCCTATGTAATGGACATGAAGAGAGTGGTCGGTGTACAAAATCAGAAACGCAGCCTAGGGTGACAACATTGCTCATTCATTGATACAGTAGAGTGAATGAGAATTGCAACCCTAGGACAGATAGGCCCGGATTCACAGAGCACTTAGTTATGCCGGCGTAAGTGCAAATGTGCGCTGTTGTATCTGTGCGCCAGACCCACAAACAGAGATGCGCCTAAAATCAGTCACACCCGGCCGACGTAACTTGCTTACGCCGGCGTAGGGTGGGCGTACCGTTAGGCTGGGTGCATGGTGCCGCTCCCATTGATTAGCAATTCAAACATGCTAATGAGGTAAAAACAGCGTTTCACGAACGTACGTGCGCCCGACGCAGGCTACGCGCGGTGCGCGTAAGTTGTACGTCCGGTGTAAAGTTATTCCCCATAAAGAAGGTGTAACTCAGCAACAGACATGCTCAGGTCTGCACCAGGGAACACAAGCCGGCGTATTTTACGTTTGACGTGTGTCTGGCTGGGCGTAGGTTACGCTAACGGTGTACACAGTGATCCGGCGTATCTTAGGCAGTTGTTCTGACGTGGTTGTGAGCATGCGCAGGGAGATGCGTTCACATCACGGCACATGCGCAGTTCGTTATACGTACTTGGAAGGTGTCAAGGATTCACACACAGACGGTTAGCTAGCTAGTGAGGCAGACGGATTAGCTACAGGAGCTCCAGCGGCGCACGTCTCCTAGGAGTAGGAGCGTGTGAGTCATAGCTCCAGGCAGGCGTAGGAGGCAGACAGGCAGAGTCCCTCCCAGCCCTGCTAGCCCGGTCTTCTCTCCAGCTCCAGCCTGGAAAAACCTGTACCCCAGTCCGAGCACTCCTCTAACCCAGCTCCTTGGCTCTCCTGAAGGTAAGAGCCCTCCACTGAAGCTGCTGACGGCCGTCCTTTTTAGGATAAAGCCGCAGCAATCACGGATCCCCCTTGCTCCTTTTGGTTCCTTTCCTCGGTGCCAAACACTCCCACACCTCCATCCTCACCAGGGGCCCCCTCCTGCAACCTCCCCGCGGCAATTCCGACGTTCGGGGGCACTTTTTTGAAAGCACCGCGCCAGGCCGACCTGAATCGCGGGGCCGCGGTTTAGGAAAGACCGCGGCTTCACTTGCGGCCTAACGGCGCGCGGCTCCCCACGCCCTGCTAACTTCACCCAGCCTCTGGGAAACCCCCCCTCACCCCAGAAGGACAGCCATCTGTCCTTGTTTTCGCCCTCTCAGCCCCTAGATCATCCGGAATACACCTTATCTGTTCAGCCCTCATCCCACTGCCTGAGCAGGCAGCCATCCTACCAGACCAGCAACACGTTCCCCCTCTCATCCCCAGCCCCCCCCTTGTCTCGTGAACGAATAGAAGCTTGATCCAGGGGTTAACCGATCGCCTGTTATAGGGGTCAGGAAGGAATTTTTTTCCCTACCGGAGCATATTGGCCTAGCACCGCCAGGGTTTTTTTGCCTTCCTCTGGACCAAGCCAATTTCCCCTCTCCCCCCCCCCCCCCCACGGTGTATTGCGATTATGGCAGGTCGACAATATTCGGCCGAAACCATTTGGAGTTTGAGGCAATTCGCCGCAATACTGCCAGCCATCACCAAAAATGCCCTTAGAACTGAGCGACTTTTGAGAATCGATCATCGATCGACTGTCAGACGTTTCAGCCATTTACCCCAGCTCAAGCACATATCATGTGCTCTGATTAACACAAGATCGGCAGTAAAACACCGACTAGAAATCCGCGACTTCATTCAACAAAATGATTTAGACTGTCTTTTTATTACAGAGAGCTGGCTCACAGCCGACTGTAACACCATTCTAGGAGAACTGGTGCCAGAAAATTACCGTATTATAACGGAAAACAGAATAGGGCAAAGAGGAGGCGGCCTGGCGGTGATCCACAAGACTCACCTTACGATCACCAAACCAGTCCGCCAAAACCCTCTTCCATTCATGGAAACCCTTACTCTGCAACTGCAAGCAATTTCAAAGGAGACCATCCACATTCTGCTCTGCTATAGGCCTCCCGGCCCAAAATCGCAGCTGCTAACTTCATGGACGGATTTCTTCTCCACTTATACCCTCAACAGCAAACATCTTTTGCTGCTCGGGGATTTCAATCTCTGGGCTAACTCCTCACAGGACCCCATTGCCGACGCCTGTATTGACCACCTGGAAGGATTAGGATTACAGCAACTAGTATGTGGGCCCACACATGCTTCAGGTCACACACTCGATCTTATTTTCAGACAAGCGCTGGAAATAAAAATTAGGGAAAATGAAAAATTGCCATGGACAGACCACCATGCAATTATATTCAGTATTTCCACCATCCCCCCTGCAACAAAAACATCAAATCCAGTGACAACACACTGGACTAGATGTCAGAAGAAGCTCCACTCGGAACTCTTCAAAACGACTTTAAGGAAAAAAATAGAAACAAATCAGCCGCATCAAACGGCCGTTGAAACATTGGAAGCCATAAATTCGGCCATGCTACAGTCAGCCGACTTGGTAGCGCCGAAACGAATAACCCGCATTCGGAAAAACAACAGCAGCTGGTTTAACAACCAGCTGTCGTTACTGAAGCAAGAACACAGAAGGGCAGAATCTGCCTGGAAAATATGTTCTTCAGAGCTAAACCTATCCATCTACAAGGCGACTACAAGGAAATACCACAAAGGAATTTTCCAAGCCAAGAAAAATTATTTTTCGGAGGCTATCAACGGTGCCCTAAACCGCCCCCGCGAACTCTTCAAGATGGTCACCCAGACCATGAAGCCAGCATGCATTGAAGCCCCCAGTCCGGACACACAAGAATTTTGCAATGAGCTATCGGATTGCTTCATTAATAAAATCGAAGCAATCCGTGAAAGCATTCAGCAAAACAATTCTTCCCCCAGCCCCCCCGCAGCCTCTCACACAGCACCCATAATAATTCTCCGATATCAGGTAAGTTCACCCTGGAACCCATCTCCATCGAGACTACTAAGAATGTCATTTGTACTCTGCGCAATGGCGCAGCGCCAAATGACATTATCCCCACAAAACTGCTGAAGGAATGCGCCTACATCCTGGCTCCTCCCATCACGCAGCTTATCAACCAGTCTTTCTTGGAGGGCATAGTGCCCTCACAGTTGAAAGAGGGTATAATCCAACCCATCCTGAAGAAACCCTCCTTGGACCCTAAGGACCCACTCCATCGCCGTCCCATAACAAGCCTCAACGTACTCTCTAAGATAATGGAGAAAGTAGTGGTAAAACAGCTGCAACTGCATCTAGATACCTACAAGCTACTTGACCCATTGCAATCAGGCTTCCGCCCCGGACACGGGACGGAAACAGCATTGCTGAAAGTATGGGACGATGTTCTCAAGGCCGCAGACGAAGGAGAATCTTGTCTCCTGGTTCTGTTGGACCTAAGTGCAGCTTTCGACACTGTAGACCACAATCTGTTACTGACTCGGCTTGCTGAAGTAGCCAGAGTCGCAGAAAGCGATTTATCTTGGTTCGCCTCTTTTTTGGAAAACCGATCGCAAACAGTGAAGTTAGGACCTTTTACGTCTGAAAAACGCACAGTAACATGCGGAGTCCCTCAAGGATCCCCTCTGTCACCAGTGCTGTTTAACATATATCTCCGTCCTCTTTTTGAGATTATCAGCAGCCAAAAACTGCTCTACCACTCATATGCAGATGACACACAACTGTATTTCCGCATCTGCAACAGACAGGATCACCACCTCAATCTAGAGACATGTCTCTCTTTGATAGAGGATTGGATGACAAAGAGTTATCTTAAACTCAACGGAGCGAAAACAGAACTTCTTCTGTTTCACGCCAAACGCAGGAATCAACTTTCAACAGCGTGGACCCCCCCACCTATTTTAGGCAAATTCATCACCCCTAGCGCCAAAGTCAAAAGCCTAGGGTCATTTTTGACTCCTTTATGACAATGGACGCACAAATAGGGTCAGTAGTCAGCGGATCTCACCATCTGCTGCGCCTACTACGTAGACTCACTCCGTTCATCCCTAAAGAAGACTTAGCGGTCGTGGTGGGAGCTATTGTAAACTCCAGGCTGGATTATGCAAATGCCCTTTACCTCGGCCTCCCCAAGTACCAAATCGCCCGTCTGCAAGTCGTTCAGAATACGGCCGCCAGACTGGTGACTGGGAAAAAACCCTGGGAATCCATCTCACCTTCACTGAGAGCCCTTCATTGGCTTCCAGTTAAAGACAGAATTGCTTTTAAAGCTCTCTGTCTTACTCATAGATGTGTCCATGGGAATGCCCCCATTTATTTATGCGAAATAATAAAAGCGCATAATCCCAATCGCGTTTTGCGATCCACGAATCAGAACCTGCTCCAGGTTCCGAAAGCCAACTTCAAATCCAAAGGAGAAAGAAGATTCGCGATCCAAGGTCCCAGACTATGGAACGCTTTACCAACCAGCATTCGGTTGGAGGAGAACCACCTAGCATTTAGAAAAAAGGTCAAGACTCTTCTCTTTTGATATCAAAGGAGACTGGAACAACAAGCGCCCAGAGGCGATTCAGTTCGCATGTGCCGCGCTATACAAGTTCTCATTCATTCATTCACTTGTTTGGCGCTTGGCCCATCATTTGCATGGGGTCACGCTTCATTAACATGGATCACGCCCACTTCCACCTACGTCGGCCTGCGCCTTTGAAACCCATGCCACGCTGGTGCAATGTTGGGAGCACTAGCTTTATGAATTCCATGCTTGCCTCTTTGCGCTGCGTTGGCGTAGCGTACAGGGGATACGCTACGGCGGCGTAATGTGCGCCTGCTGTCTGTGAATCCGGGCCAAAGTGTGTTACTGGCAGGATCACCAGGTGAAAATAAAGTAAAAAATTATTTTAAAAAGATAACTAACAAAGCCACCATAGCTTACTACTGGTAAGCTGCAATATGCAAACATTTTGTTTGTGGATTTACCTTTAATTTGTCTTCATATCGGCCTCCTCTAAGTTCCTCTACAGCAGCACTCAGACTGTTAAAAAAGTATTTACATTTTAAAAGAAAATCCACTTTCTGTCTCTTTCATTACAGAGAAATATTATGAACGGGATACCCTTAATAAGCTTCTAAAATTTACTGAACCCAGAAAAAGTAATCTTTGATTTCAATTACAGTGCCACCTGCTGGTGAAATCTGGGATTGTAGCTTTACCATACTGAGAAATGTTTCCCAAGTTCTGTTTGCAGTGTCCAGTTCCACCCATACTATTATGCCGCGTACAGACGATCGGAAATTCTGACAACAAAACCGTGGATTTTTTCCCAACGGATGTTGGCTCAAACTTGTCTTGCAAAGACACGGTCGCACAAATGTTGTCAGAAATTCTGAACGCCAAGAACGCGGTGACGTACAACACGTAAAACGGCACTGTTAAAGGGAAATTCAATACCAGCTGTGTTAGTAGAAGTTTGGCGAGAAACGATTTGCGCTTTTCAGCCTCGCGCTTTTCAGTCCGTTGCAGCATGACGAATGTGCTATCTCCATTACGAACGTTAGTTTTACCAGACCGAGCACTTCCACCTCGTACTTGATTCAGAGCGTGCGTGAAATTTTGTGCGTCGGAATTCTCCACACACAATCAGATTTTGTTGTCGGAAAATTTGAGAACCAGCTCTCATATTTTTGTTGTCGCAAATTCCGACAGCAAATGTCCAATGGAGCCTACACATGGTCGGAAGTTCCGACAACAAGCTCCCATCAAACAATTGTTGTTGGAAATTTTGACCGTGTGTACACGGCATTACAGTGTGTCATGTGTACTGACAAGCTTTACTACTATAGGACTATTTGTTATTAGCTTGTTTTAAAAAAAACTCATCCGAAACATGTGTTCTTTTCTGCCTTAAACTACTATCCTACTTTATGATCCTGTTGCAAGCCAGAATGAGTTACAGGATCACAAGACATGCAAGAACATTAACTATCCAGATTCAGCAGTGAAGCATTATTCCTTTGCTGCCAAAAATGTGTGAAACTGGAAATCACGGGAAAAAAGAGAGATGACTAGCTTATCCAGCCAGCAAAAGAGCGACACATTCAAGCAGGTGAGTGTTTCGCTGCCTGCATGTGTCCTCCAAAGCGAGCCAGCCACTGGTGAACTCCCGCCAACAGGATCGCTAATCTTTTGCAAGGCTGGCTTTAACCCTAATGAGGATGTTTGAGATACTGTACATATCTATAGCCTTATTAGTAAACTGCAGCACTAGAGTCATCAGCTCGACTCCCAACAAGGTCACAGCATGAAGTTTGCATGTTCTGCCTGTGTTTGCATAGATTTCTTTGTGTACTGTGGTTTTCTTCCACATTCCAAACACATGCTGATATGTTAAAGCTGATTTCCACCCACCCCGTTTGTTTGCCTTTTACCCCCCGCTTACCGAAAAATGGGATCTGCATGTTTCAGATACTCAACCATCCAGTGGATCCAGAGTTGTCCCACTGAGATCCTTTCATTCCCTGCCTCAACTTGGTCTCGCCCCGACATTTTGTTTCTGTCTTCATTAAGAGGCCTGCTGGGCTGAGTTTAGCCTCCAGATGAGGCGCCACTAGGCCCACCCCCCTTCCACCTCTGTGCCTCTGTAAATGAAACAGTAAGGCTCCTGGGATAAATGATGTCCATTTCCAGGGAGGCAGAGAGGGAAAAGTATGCATCATTCACCTACGTGAATGACATGTATTGGAAGGTAGGACCAAACCCTTTTCCTGAAATAAGGGCAAAAAAAAAGCTGCTATACATGTAGCGAAGCAGAAGAGGGATGGACAGGAGGCACTTTCGATTTATTGGTGAAAAGGCTGCTTTTATTAGCCCCTGTCTAAATTGACCTTGGTATGTGTCGGTATGTCTTTGAAATACGGAGCATAGATTTTCTGAGGGCAGAAACAAATCTGAATGTAAAGCGCTGCATAAATTGTTGATGCTATATTAGTACAATAAAGTTGTGAATGAAAATCACATGAATATTGAGTCCACCAACATGGGAAAAAAATGTTCATATGGAAAGTTCCCCACAAGTGCCAACGGATCCACACAAGAAAGGTGCTGGAACAGACAAGACCTCCACCAAGATCACATGAAGCCTCTTACCGGATATTAATGATCTCTTATTAAGGAGATCAAAAAGAGCCTGATAAGATCTGTAATGAGCCGTGGATCAGTGACATCCAATCAGTTAAACCCAATGGAAACATCCTGGATCTTAGATGGTTGATGAATCACTCCCTGTATGCCATCCAAAGATATGTATAAAACACAAAGGTCTCATATAGTGTAAAACCTTCATTTAATTGGATTAAAAAATAGACTTGCACTTACGACAGGACTTGATCACGTGACGAAACGTAGGGGGCGGCGTTCTGACGTCACCGCGCATTCACTCTCTCTACCCGGAATACGAGCTGTGTGTTCTCAGCCGGCCGGCTGTTTGTTTTTATACACGCTGTTCACCTTGTGACATGTAAGTGCAAGTCTATTTTTTAATCCAATTAAATGAAGGTTTTACACTATATGAGACCTTTGTGTTTTATACATATCTTCGGATGGCATACTGGGAGTGATTCATCAACCATCTAAGATCCAGGCTGTTTCCATTGGGTTTAACTGATTGGATGTCACTGATCCACGGCTCATAACAGATCTTATCAGGCTCTTTTTGATCTCCTTAATAAGGGATCATTTATATCCGGTAAGAGGCTTCATGTGATCTTGGTGGAAGTCTTGTCTGTTCCAGCACCTTTCTTTTGTAGATCTGTTGGCACTTGTGGGGAACTTTCCATATGAATTTTTTTTCCCCATGTTGGTGGAATCAATATTCATGTGATTTTCATTCACAACTTTATTGTTTTTGTTCTATCACTGCACATTACCTAATTGATATTACCTATCATCATATGTTTTATTATTAGCGCAATATCATTCTTTGTATATTGTTTTCTGTGTGGTATAACACTTTTTGATCGCTGCTTCTTTTGTTCACTAACGAGCGCAATATTTTTTTTCTTTGATGCTATATTAGTACCTGTAATAAATAAAGAAATACATAAACAAAAATGTTTTTGCTAAGTGTGGTGTTTTATATTATCAGGTTTTGCCCGGAATTTATCTGAAGGCAGCAATGCAAATTACACAGAGTATGTGGCCACGCGGTGGTATCGTTCACCTGAGCTGCTTCTGGGGTGAGTAGTGAACTTACATGTATAAATATGTTTCATTCATGGCAGGTAAATTCCGAAAGATACAAAAATCGGAAAAAATAAATTGTCCAGGGAACAATCTGCTGATTTTCGGATCATTAGTAAGGTGCTTTCAACAGCCGATTACGTTTTTCCGTCAGACAAAAGCTGGATGCCCAGACTATAAAATTTTTGTTGTACGTGAAATCAATGTCCGATTTTTGTTTAATTTGTATGAAAAAAATCATAAGCGCAAGACTACGCATGCTCAGAAACAAAAGAATACATACAAAACTAGTCAACACATTGGGGCTGATTTACCAAGCCTGTGCGCCAAGACTCATGGTGCACAAGCAGGAGTAAACCTGTTTTTGACATTTACCAAAGAAACACGCTGCTAGTGCAGCGTGTTTCCTCATTTACTAAAGTGCCTAATGCGCCCAGAAGAGGGCGCACAGCACGCCAGTACAGAGCTGGCGTGCGGCATTTAGTTATGTAAACATCGGGGATTCGGGCGGGAGTTTATGAGGGGAGGGAGGGGGGTGATGCAGGGGAAGTGTGGTGACATGTGTTTCAACTTGTGTGGCGGGCCGATTTGAAAGGGAAAGTGACTTTTGGGACCCGATCCCCGGGCGCTTGCAAAGTACGCTAGAACCTCGGAAGGTTCACTTGCATACTGGGCATGCGCAGAGGGAAAAATCGGAGCTCACCGCGCGCCTCTTCAGAACGCCGGGAAATCCTTGGTAAATACCAGGCGGCGTAGCAGTGTTTGCACTGCCTGGAGCGGCGTACGGCAAGCTCCGAGCTGTTCTCGGGCTGCGCTGACACTGAAGGGGAACTCCGCGCCAAATTTCAAATGTGAAACCGGCGCGGCTTCCCCCCCAGGGGTACAATAGGCTCTCCGGCTTGGTCCGGAACGTGAGGGGTTAACCCACGCCAAAATCGGCGTGGGGTTCCCCCCCAGATCCGTACCAAGCCCTCATCCCAGGCATGCAGTCTGGCCGGACAGGAATGGGGGTGGGGACGAGCGAGCGGCCCCCCCCCTCCTGAGCCGTACCAGACCACATGCCCTCGACATGGGGGAGTGTGTGCTTTGGGGGAGGGGGGCGCTGCCCCCCCACCCCAAAGCACTCTTGTCCCCATGTCGATCGGGACAAGAGCCTCTTCCCGACAACCCTAGCCATTGGTTGTCGGGGTATGCGGGCGGGAGCCAATCAGAATCTGGGAGCCCCGTTTAATAATGTGGCCCCCAGATTTCGGGCCCCCACCCTATGTGAATGAGTATGGGGTACATCGTACCCCTACCCATTCACCTGGTGAAGGTGGTTTGAACTTTGAGGGTCTTCTGCCGCCGCCCCCTTCGAATTTTTCGGCCTGGACGGGGGTCGCACATCCCATCCAGGACTTGGACGTGGCGGGCTTCTCGTCGCTGTCTTCTGCCGCTGCCCCCTTCACCACGAAGCTCCGTGCTTGTTTGATGAGGGCAGCGGGCTTCCGTCGTCTTCTCCGGGGCGAGGGTCGTACATCCCACCCCGGATTTCCTCGCCGGCTTCTGCCTGGCTCCTACTGGGGGCCAGGCCTTCTTTTGCCGTCTTCCGCCGGAGGGCGCCACTCTCCGGGCTTCTCGACGTTGTCTTCCGCCGCGGGGGCCAGGCCTTCTTCTTTGCCGCCCCCTTCGATTTTTTCGGCCTGGACGGGGGTCGCACATCCCATCCAGGACTTGGACGTGGCGGGCTTCTCGTCGCCGTCTTCTGCCGCTGCCCCCTTCACCACGAAGCTCCGTGCTTGTTTGATGAGGGCAGCGGGCTTCCGTCGTCTTCTCCGGGGCGAGGGTCGTACATCCCACCCCGGATTTCGTCGCCGTCTTCTGCCGCTGCCCCCTTCACCACGAAGCTCCGTGCTTGTTTGATGAGGGCAGCGGGCTTCCGTCGCAGTCTTCCGCCGCGGGGTGACACTCGCGGGCTTCTTCTTCCATTCGATGTTGACACGGCGAGGTCCGGCGCTGAAATGCCTTCTGAGCGGCGGGCAAGGACTTATATTGGCATTGGGCGTGGGCGTGGTTATGCCAACATGTGACCTTAACCCATGTGACAGTGATGTCACGTCACATCACTGTCACATGGGTTAAGGTCACATGTTGGCATAACCACGCCCACGCCCAATGCCAATATAAGTCCTTGCCCGCCGCTCAGAAGGCATTTCAGCGCCGGACCTCGCCGTGTCAACATCGAATGGAAGAAGAAGCCCGCGAGTGTCACCCCGCGGCGGAAGACTGCGACGGAAGCCCGCTGCCCTCATCAAACAAGCACGGAGCTTCGTGGTGAAGGGGGCAGCGGCAGAAGACGGCGACGAAATCCGGGGTGGGATGTACGACCCTCGCCCCGGAGAAGACGACGGAAGCCCGCTGCCCTCATCAAACAAGCACGGAGCTTCGTGGTGAAGGGGGGCAGCGGCAGAAAACGGCGACGAGAAGCCCGCCACGTCCAAGTCCTGGATGGGATGTGCGACCCCCGTCCAGGCCGAAAAAATCGAAGGGGGCGGCAAAGAAGGCCTGGCCCCCGCGGCGGAAGACAACGTCGAGAAGCCCGGAGAGTGGCGCCCTCCGGCGGAAGACGGCAAAAGAAGCCCTGGCCTCGGGAGGAGCCAGGCAGAAGCGGAGGAGCCCGAGGTGGGGCGACACCCCCGTTGTTCTCCGCTGTTTTCGGCCGGCCCCCCCCGGATGTAAAAGAGCTTCATTTTGGAGTGGGGGCACAGTCGAGCATGGCGGAGAGCATGGGTGGGTGTTTCCCCCCCCCGGCAGAAGACGGCTAGAAGACCGAGGAGTGGCGACGCCCCCGTTGTTCTCCGCCATTCCCGCCGGCCCCCCCCCGGATGTAAAAGAGCTTTGTTTGGGGTAGGGGGCCTGGCCGAACATGGCGGAGAGCATCGGTGGGGGTCTCTCTCCCGGCGGAAGGCGGCGGCGAAGACCGGGGGGGGTAGGTGTACCCCCGCGGCGGAAGACAACGTCGAGAAGCCCGGAGAGTGGCGCCCTCCGGCGGAAGACGGCGAAAGAAGCCCTGGCCTCGGGAGGAGCCAGGCAGAAGCGGAGGAGCCCGAGGTGGGGCGACACCCCCGTTGTTCTCCGCTGTTTTCGGCCGGCCCCCCCGGATGTAAAAGAGCTTCATTTTGGAGTGGGGGCACAGTCGAGCATGGCGGAGAGCATGGGTGGGTGTTTCCCCCCCGGCAGAAGACGGCTAGAAGACCGAGGAGTGGCGACGCCCCCGTTGTTCTCCGCCATTCCCGCCGGCCCCCCCCGGATGTAAAAGAGCTTTGTTTGGGGTAGGGGGCCTGGCCGACCATGGCGGAGAGCATCGGTGGGGGTCTCTCTCCCCGGCGGAAGGCGGCGGCGAAGACCGGGGGGGGGGTAGGTGTACCCCCCCGGCGGAAGGCGGCGGCGAAGACCGGTGCGGGGCTGGAGCCCCCCCGGCAGAAAACGTCTGGAAGACCGAGGGGCTCCGCCCCCGTTGTTCTCTGCTTCTTTCGGCCGGCCCCCCCCGGATCTGAAAGAGCTTATTTTGGGGTGGGGGCCTGGCTGGACATGGCGGAGATCATCGGTGGGTGTCCCCCCCGGCAGAAGACGGCGAAGCCCGGGGCCCAATGGGCTGGTGGTGGGGGGTCCCGGCAGAAGACCCCCGGAGCTGACTAATAAATTATTTTTTTCTGTGTGTTTTTTTTTGTTTACACTTTTCCACCCGGTGAATGGGTAGGGGTACGATGTACCCCATACTCATTCACATAGGGTGGGGGGCCAGAATCTGGGGGCCCCCTTAATATAGGGGGCTCTCAGATTCTGATAAGCCCCCCGCCCGCATACCCCGACAACCAACGGCCAGGGTTGTTGGGAAGAGGCTCTTGTCCCTTTCGACATGGGGACAAGAGTGCTTTGGGGTGGGGGGGCAGTGCCCCCCTCCCCCACAGCACACACTCCCCCATGTCGAGGGCATGTGGTCTGGTACGGCTCAGGAGGGGGGGGGGCGCTCGCTCGTCCCCACCCCCATTCCTGTCCGGCCAGACTGCGTGCCTGGGAGAAGGGTTTGGTCTGGATCTGAGGGGGAACCCCACGCCGTTTTTTTGGCGTGGGTTTAACCCCTTATGTTCCAGATCAAATCTAAGAGCCTGTTGTGCACCAGAAGGGGGACCCCCACGCCGTTTTTTTTTCTAATTTGGGGTGGAGTTCCCCTTTATCCCGGTCCTGTCAGGGGGGGGGGGGAATGCCTGCTCGTCTGTCCCTACAATGTATGAACAGCGATCTGTCATTTCCCCTACACAGTCCCACCCCCTTTACAGTTAGAACACACCCAGGTAACATATTCAACCCCTTCCGCGCCCCTAGTGTTAACCCCTTCCCTGCCAGTGTCATTTTTATAGTAAGCAATGCATTGATATACCATTGCTCGCTACAAAAATGCCAAATCTCACAAAAATGTGTCCGCCACAATGTCGCATTAGACAGAAAAAACAAATGATAGCCACCATTACTAGTAAAACAAAAAATTAGTAAAAAAAAACCCATAAGACCAACCCCTACTTAGAACTTTTGCCCAAACCAATCAAACGCTTATTGTGATTTTTTGCAACCAAAAAGATGTCCAAGAATACTTATCGGCCTAAACTGAGGGCAAACATTTTTTGAATATATTTTGGGGGAGATTTATTATAGCAAACCGTAAAAAAGATGTTTTTTTAGTTACCAAATTGTCGCTATAGTTTTGGGTCAAGCAAAAATAAGAAAAAACGCAGAGGTGATCAAATACCACCAACAAAAAAAAAAAATTGAATTTTTAGGGGGGGGGGGGGGGGGAGGATGAGGACGCCCAATTTTTTTGGGGGCCACGTCGCACAACCACGCAATTGTCAGTCAAAATGACGCAGTGTTGAAATGCAAAAAATGGCCCCGTCAGTGACCAGTAATATGCTCTGGGGCTCAAGTGGTTACAAATTAAGAATACACTAAAGTTAGCCCAATTTATGGCCATAATGTGAAAGATGATGTTACACCGAGTAAATAGATACCCAACATGTTACACTTTAATATTGCACACACTCATGGAATGGCGCCAAACTTCAGTACTTGAAAATACCCATAGGCAACGCTTTTTTATGTGTTTCAGGTTACCAGTTTAGATTTACAGAGGAGCTCTAGTGCTAAAAGTATTGCTCTCGCTCTAACGTACGCTATGATACCTCACATGTGGGGTTTGAACGGGGGTTCAATATGTGGGCGGGGCTTACACATTTAAGGCCCGCCCCCATATATGGAAACATTCTTCAAACCACACATGTGAGGTATCATAGCGTGCGTAACAGCAAGAGGAATATTTATAGCACTAGACCTCATCTGTAAATCTAAACTGGTAACCGGAAACAATAAAAATGCTGCTTGTTCGCTTCTGACTGCGAGCTACTAGGGACAGGGGCGTTTAAATTATTACTATTTAGGTTTGTTACGTAAAAATTCTATAAGACCTCCCGTTCAGCTTGTAAAGCATCACTTCAGGGGGACCAAAAAAAAATTTAACACCTCTAATGCTTTCATCCGCCATTGCAGATTTGATTCTGGTACTGCATTTCGAGTGAACTGGGCATGCTCGAACAGTTAGAAAAAGAAGTTGGAAGTTTCATCCTGAAAATGACTTGCATCTTTCTGAGCATGCTCAGAAAGCTCTTTTTTTGGCTTAGTAATTTAAGGACATCCTTAACAGGTGTAAGCAGTTCCAAGTGCACACAAACTAGAGGCTGACATTTCTTCATGTGTTTCCAATTGGTTCATTAGCACACATGTTATAAAAAGCGTGGATACTGCACGTGTCAGCTGCCCCTCAGAGGGGGCAGATTTGCTGGCTGGAAGGAATGGCGGAGTGAAACAGAGATGTTTTGGAGCAAGTTTTGTATTTTTTGATGTTTTCTCTGCTACATAATTTTGCTAAATGTTTCTCAAGATGTTAATGACTAATGTTTTAATCCTGTGGGTCTATCCTGTTATTTCAAAAGCATGATTTATTTTCCAATGACTGTGAAATAAACGTTGGTCTTTTTTGTTTTTAGGTGTTTTTATATATTTTTGGTGTGTTTATTTGTAATTTTTTGTTTTGCTTTCCTTGTTTTGTGGACCAATAAAATTTACTTTCAAATTTTGAAGTTTGTTTTGTGATTATTTTTTTCCTGCTATGGATTTCAACCGCTGCAGCTGAACTAGTTTGGGCCTAAACCATCAAGTGTGATTTGTCTCTAAGCTCTTTCCTGGTGTGTATGCATGAAATGTTTAGTCACCAGAAAAGGAAGGACAAAGCGGTAAGTATTGTTTCCTAGAACTGATGTCCAGACTGACTTTTTAAAGCACATGTGCAAGATGTAGGAAAAGCTGCAAACAGGGCCTGTTGGAGGGGGGTGGGGGGGGGTGGTGTGTTTTTTTTGGACAGGCTTGAAGTGCTGATTTACAGCGCTGTGCTTGAAACTAGCACAAGACAATCCTATTCTAATTGTGGGTTGTTTGAGGGAAGCCAATTGAGTGTTAGAACCCCTGCTAGTGTTTTTAGGTTGGGCTTTGTGTCCCTTTTCCTAAAATTGGCTTCACTTCCTGTCACACAGCTGAACAGGAAGTGAGGTTAAAACCCTACCAATGGTCTTTTCTTTGGGACACAGGTCAATCTAACTAGTGTCACCATTAAGCAAATTGCACTGCAGTGTACACCCCAAATGATTAGTTACTTTGGGGTTTAGTAAAGGCAAAGCCGCTCTGCAGTAGAAGCGTAGGCAATGAAAATCAGAAGGGAAGCACTGATGGTTTTTACTTCCAATCCCGCCAAGTTTTGAGTTTTCTTCCTTGCTTGTCCACTTGTAGTGCAAAGTGGATTTGCCTTTAGTAAATGGACCCCAAAGTCCAAGATTCCTACTAATTTGGGGTGTACACAGCAAAATGCCATTTCCAAAATGGGAAACTATTTATATTGATCTGTGTGTCCCCAACAAAACATTACTCAGGTGTTTCCCTCACTTCCTGTTTGGCTGTGTGGCAGGAAGTGAATGAATTAAGTAGAAAGTGACAACATTTGTGAGGTGTCTTTACCCTATCAGGGGTGCAGGCATCCCCAAAACAAACATGAAAATAGTTGATTTAACATTGGGTGGTGTTTGTGGGGGTCCCTAACACACATTCATACATATTAGCAACGCTGGATCCTGGCCTATTGGCATGGTTATATTTTCTTAAGCCTCTCAATAAAATGATCTGAAATTTGGGGTTAAACTGGAACAATAATCATCACTTTTATTTTTTGGATTTCTTTCATTTTGGATAGAGTTGGTGGGGGGGGGGGGGGGGTTAGAAGCTCTGTCAGTTTATTTTGTATTATCCCTGTCCGTTTGGGGAGATTGGCCTTCACTTCCTGCCCCATAGCCAAACAGGAAGTGATCGAAAAAGTAGGCAAATTAAGGGCCCCCCCAAGTCCCCCCCACAGAACTTGTGTGTGTCCCCTGAAAATTCCTGGGTGGGTCATAAAAAAACAGGGTGTGGCCTTGACAGGAAGGGTGGGTCATTTTTCTATTAGGGGGGTGCCAAAATTTGGTCAGGCCTAGGGCAGCACAAAACCTAAATCTCCTACTGCACATTAGGGCTTATTTAGACAGGATCCAATTTACAGCATGTTTTTAGATTGTGGGAGGAAACCCGCACAGGGAGAACATGCAAACTCCAGGCAGATAGTGTCACGGGCGGGATTCGAACCAGCAACCCTTTTGCTGCTAGGTGAACATGCTACACACTACACTACTGTGCTGAACGAACATGATTGCAGCTGAAAGCATGAGATGTTTTTTTTTTTACCAATTCCATGCTTTCCAGCCTGGAGGACAGATGTGGGGTCTAATTGACCCCGCCTTTCTCTATAAAGAGGACCTGTCACACACTAGTCCTATTACAAGGGATGTTTACATTCCTTGTAATAGGAAGAAAAGTGAAAAATAATACAAACAAAGGGACAAACAAGTGCAAAAAATAAAATATTAAGTAAAAAAATAAAATAACAAAGGAATTTAAATGCTCCTGTCCCTAGTAGCTCGCACTCAGAAGCGAACACGCATGCAAGTCCCACCCACATATGTAAACATCCTTCAAACCCCACATGTGAGGTATCATAGCGTGCGTTAGAGCGAGAGCAATAATGTTAGCACTAGACCTCCTCTGTAACTCAAAAGTGGTAACCTGAGAAAAAAAGTCAAGCGTTGCCTATGGAGATTTTTAATAACGAAGTTTAGCGCCATTCCATGAGTGTGCGCAATATGAAAGCGTGACAAGTTAGGTATCTATTTACTCGGTGTAACATCATCTTTTACCTTATCCCTAAAAATTGGCCTAGCTTTACTGCTTTCTTATTTTGTCATTCATGAAACAGGTTTTTTTTTGGAAAGCCAAAAAAAAAAAAAACGTTTAGAAAATTTTTGGCACAAATACTGTTGGAAATGTGTCCGAAAAAATGGCCGCCACTTTATTCCCTAGGGTGTTTGTTAATAAAATATATATAATGTTTGGGGGTCCTGAGTAAGTTTCAAGGAAGAAAATATAATTGTTACATGAAGGAGAGAAGTGCCAGAATAGGCGCGGTATGGAAGTGGTTAAAGTGCACCAATAAAAGTGAAAAATTCCTTGAAATTTCGTACCATGGGGGGGGGGAGGCAATTAGGGGCGCCATCAGGAATTATGGGGCCCCTTACACAGCTTCAGGCATGGGCCCCCTGGAGCAGAGAATAGGGGGGGGGGGTGCCGCCTGATATTAAGAAGGGGGGGGGGGCTGCCGCAATTTGATAAGCGGGGGGTTCCTTTACTAAAAAATACATATAGAAAAATATATATTAAAAAGGGTGGTAGCCATCCGGGGGCCCTGGGGACCACTGGGCCCTTTAATAAAAAGAAACTTCTGGGCTCTTTAATGAAAAATAAATTACAATATCTACATATATAAAATATAAAAAAGGGGTTGCCTTGGGAGCTCTGGGCCCTTTAATAAAAAATAACTACCAAAAATCTAAAAAAAAAATAACATTGGGTGGGAGCTGTGGTGGCTCAACGTGAATGGCACTGCGCTGACAAGCCGTTCACCTCTGCAGCCAAGGGTTCGGATCCCGGTCTCGGCTACATGTGAATTGAGTTTGGTGGTGTCAGCCCGGCTCCCGATGGGTGTGCTATGCAAGGTACGCCTGTGCTTAGTATGCCCACCCCCCCCCCCCAAAAAAAAAACACCACACTTGCACACACTTTGGCCATGAGGTCTCCTAAAATAAAGGGAGGTGAAGGACCTACAGGGCTGGCTGGGTGGGCTACACTCCTTCATAGGGGGAGTCCCTCTGTCCCATTGGGCTCCCAAGTGTAGCAGGTGGGGTGAGGCCCCCCTCACACCCACCATTGCCACCGGGGGCATGGAGAAGGATGGCGATTGCAAGTCCAGCTCCTCTCTCTCGACTTCACGCACAAAATACACTTTAAAAAAGAAATTAAAGTAAAAAGTAACAAACCTGGGGAAAATGTTTATAACATTTTTAGAAGCAAAAAGGGGCCCTCTGGGAGCTTTCAAAATTATATTTATATATATATATGTTTAAAAAATAACCAAAAAATATATCATATGTTTTTTTTTTTGATTTTTTTGTAAAGGTGGGGGGTTGTCATCTGGAGCCCTGGGGATCTCCGGGCCACTGGGGACCAGGCCACTGGGGACCTCCAGACCCCTAAACCAAAACATTGGCCCTTTAATAACAAAAAATTTGGGGGGTTGCCACCCGGGGCCCTGGGGACCTCCAGACTGCTAAAAAATATTAAATTCCAAAAATTGGCCCTTTAATAAAAAATCCTACAAAAACCAACTAACAAATATATATACCAAAAAAAAAAGAGGGGGGTTACCATCTGGGGCGCTGGGGGGCCTCCAGGCATCTGGGCACCTCCGGACCCCCGGGCCCCTTACAGGTGTACAGGGCCGCCATCATGAATTTTGGGGCCCCTTACACAGCTTCAGGCATGGGCCCCCTGGAGCAGAGAACCGGGGGGGGGTGCTGCCGCATGAAATTGAGAAGCGGGGGGGGGGGGGTGGTGCCACAAATTGAGGAGCGGAGGGGCCCTTTACAAAAATTTTGACAGAAATAAGAAATAAAGAAAAAATATATATAAAAAAGGGGGGTAGCCATCCGGGGCCCTGGGGACCTCTGTGCTCTTTATCAAATAAAAATACAAAAGAGAGAAAATACATATATATATATTTTTTAAATATAACATTTATCGAAAAAAAGTAAAAAAACAAGGGGGTAGCCTTCCAGGGCCCTGGGGACCTCTGGGCCCTTTCCTTAAAAAAAAAAAAAAAATATATTAAAAAAATATATATATTTTTTTAAATATATATATTTTATTTTAAAAAAAGGGCTTGCCATCTGGGGCCCTTAGTGGCCTCCGGGCCCCTGGGGACCTTCGGAGCCCTTAAACAAAAAAAAAAATAGTTTTTTTTGTTTTAGGGTGGTTCCCATCCGGGCCCCTGGGGGCCCCTGGGGACCCCCGGGCGGTGTAATGCCTGTACCCCCCTAATGGCGGCCCTGCAGGTGTACTGCCTGTACCCCCCTGATGGCGGCCCTGGGTGTAATGTCAGCATGTGAAAAATGACATTCTGAAGGAAAAAAGCCATTTAAAACTGACTCGCGGCTATAATGAATTGTCAGCTCTTGGAATTTGCAGGAGAATTCATTCATTAAAAACACCAAAAAAAAAGCGTGGGGGTCCCCCCAAATTCAATAACCAGACCCTTTAGGTCTGGTATGGATATTAAGGGGAACCCCGCCATCAATTTTTAAAAAAAATGACGTGGGGTTCCCCCCAAATATCCATAACCAGACCCTTCAGGTCTGGTGTGGAATTTAAGGGGAACTCCACTCCAAATTTAAAAAAAAAATGGCGTGGAGTCCCCCCTAAAATCCACACCAGACCCCTTATCCGAGCACGTTGACCTGGCCGGCCGCAGAAAAGAGGGGGGGACAGAGCGCGGCCCCCCCCCTCTCCTGAACCGCACCAGGCCACATGCCCTCAACATTGGGAGGGTGTTTTGGGGTGCCCCCCAAAACACCTTGTCCCCATGTTGATGAGGACAAGGGTCTCTTCCCCACAACCCTTGCCCGGTGGTTGTGGGGGTCTGCGGGCAGGAGGCTTATCGAAATCTGGAAGACCCCTTTAACAAAGGGGCCCCCAGATCCCGGCCCCCCCCCTGTGTGAAAAGGTAATGGGGTACCTTGTACCTCTACCATTTCACGAGAAAAAAAAATGTAAAGGGTTAAAAAGACAAGAGCCGGTTTTTGACAAGTCCTTTATTATCTTCTTTCTTCTTTTCTTCGGGTTTCTTCTTCCTCCTTCTTCTTCCTCTGCTTCTGTCTTGGGTCTTCTATTCCCGCATCTTGCCCGGCGTGTTCTTCCATCTTCTTCCGCTGTCCTTCTCGTCCGCATCTTCTTCTTGTTCTTCTTCTTCGCTGGAGCGGCCGCTTCCAATTGAAATCCCCGCTGTCTGCCGGACCACGCCCCCCTCTGACGCCACGGGCAAGCTCTTAGGAGTGTGCTGCCAGTGCGTCAGAGGGGGGCGTGGTCACATGTCAGAGGGCGGGCAATTCAATTTGAAGCTCGTGCGCGGCTTTTTCTTTGCCAGAGTCGCCGCTTCCAATTGAATTGCCCGCTTTCTGGAACATGTGACCACGCCCCCCTCTGACGCACTGGCACCACACGGGGACTTTCCTAAGAGCTTGCCCGTGGCGTCAGAGGGGGGGGCGTGGTCCGGCAGACAGCGGGGATTTCGATTGGAAGCGGCCGCTCCGGCGAAGAAGAAGAAGAAGGAGAAGATGCGGACGAGAAGGACAGCGGAAGAAGATGGAAGAACACGCCGGGCAAGATGCGGGAATAGAAGACCCAAGACAGAAGCAGAGGAAGAAGAAGATGGAGGAGGAAGAAACCCGAAGGAAAGAAGAAAGAAGATAATAAAGGACTTGTCAAAAACCGGCTCTTGTCTTTTTTAACCTTTACATTTTTTTTTCTCGTGAAATGGTAGAGGTACAAGGTACCCCATTACCATTTCACACAGGGGGGGGGCCGGGATCTGGGGGGCCCCTTTGTTAAAGGGGTCTTCCAGATTTCGATAAGCCTCCTGCCCGCAGACCCCCACAACCACCGGGCAAGGGTTGTGGGGAAGAGACCCTTGTCCTCATCAACATGGGGACAAGGTGTTTTGGGGGGCACCCCAAAACACCCTCCCAATGTTGAGGGCATGTGGCCTGGTGCGGTTCAGGAGAGGGGGGGGGCCGCGCTCTGTCCCCCCCTCTTTTCTGCGGCCGGCCGGTCAACGTGCTCGGATAATGGGGTCTGGTGTGGATTTTAGGGGGGACTCCACGCCATTTTTTTTTAAATTTGGGAGTGGAGTTCCCCTTAAATTCCACACCAGACCTGAAGGGTCTGGTTATGGATATTTGGGGGGAACCCCACGTCATTTTTTTTAAAAAATTGACGGCGGGGTTCCCCTTAATATCCATATCAGACCTAAAGGGTCTGGTTATTGAATTTGGGGGGACCCCCACGCTTTTTGTTTTCGTTTTTTTAATGAATGAATTCTCCTGCAATTGCCGGGAGCCGACAATTCATTATTGCCGCGAGTCAGTTTTAAATGGCTTTTTTTTTTTTTTTTTTTTTTTTTTTTTTTCAGAATGTCATTTTGTGCAAAGACATATTTCTAACCGCAGGAAAAGTGCGCTTTATTCACCTGCTGACATCCCCCCCCCCATGGTACGAATTTTAAAATAATTATTCAAATGACGTGGGGGTCCCCCCAAATATCCATAACCAGACCCTTCGGGTCTGGTGTGGAATTTAAGGGGAACTCCACCCCAAATTAAAAAAAAATGGCGTGGAGTCCCCCCTAAAATCCACACCAGACCCCTTATCCGAGCACGTTGACCTGGCCGGCCGCAGAAAAGAGGGGGGGACAGAGCGCGGCCCCCCCCCTCTCCTGAACCGCACCAGGCCACATGCCCTCAACATTGGGAGGGTGTTTTGGGGTGCCCCCCAAAACACCTTGTCCCCATGTTGATGAGGACAAGGGTCTCTTCCCCACAACCCTTGCCCGGTGGTTGTGGGGGTCTGCGGGCGGAAGGCTTATCGAAATCTGGAAGACCCCTTTAACAAAGGGGCCCCCCAGATCCCGGCCCCCCCCCTGTGTGAAATGGTAATGGGGTACCTTGTACCTCTACCATTTCACGAGAAAAAAAAATGTAAAGGGTTAAAAACGACAAGAGCCGGTTTTTGACAAGTCCTTTATTATCTTCTTTCTTCTTTCCTTCGGGTTTCTTCTTCCTCCTCCTTCTTCTTCCTCTGCTTCTGTCTTGGGTCTTCTATTCCCGCATCTTGCCCGGCGTGTTCTTCCATCTTCTTCCGCTGTCCTTCTCGTCCGCATCTTCTCCTTCTTGTTCTTCTTCGCCGGAGCGGCCGCTTCCAATCGAAATCCCCGCTGTCTGCCGGACCACGCCCCCCCTCTGACGCCACGGGCGAGCTCTTAGGAAAGTCCCCGTGTGGTGCCAGTGCGTCAGAGGGGGGCGTGGTCACATGTTCCAGAAAGCGGGCAATTCAATTGGAAGCGGCGACTCTGGCAAAGAAAAAGCCGCGCACGAGCTTCAAATTGAATTGGCCGCCCTCTGACATGTGACCACGCCCCCCTCGGACGCACTTGCAGCACACTCCTAAGAGCTTGCCCGTGGCGTCAGAGGGGGGGGGGCGTGGTCCGGCAGACAGCGGGGATTTCAATTGGAAGCGGCGCCTCCGGCGAAGAAGAAGAAGGAGAAGAAGATGCGGACGAGAAGGACAGCGGGAGGAACAGAAGATGGAAGAACACGCCGGGCAAGATGCGGGAATAGAAGACCCAAGACAGAAGCAGAGGAAGAAGAAGGAGGAGGAAGAAGAAACCCGAAGGAAAGAAGAAAGAAGATAATAAAGGACTTGTCAAAAACCGGCTCTTGTCTTTTTTAACCCTTTACATTTTTTTTTCTCGTGAAATGGTAGAGGTACAAGGTACCCCATTACCATTTCACACAGGGGGGGGCCGGGATCTGGGGGGCCCCTTTGTTAAAGGGGTCTTCCAGATTTCGATAAGCCTCCTGCCCGCAGACCCCCACAACCACCGGGCAAGGGTTGTGGGGAAGAGACCCTTGTCCTCATCAACATGGGGACAAGGTGTTTTGGGGGGCACCCCAAAACACCCTCCCAATGTTGAGGGCATGTGGCCTGGTGCGGTTCAGGAGAGGGGGGGGGCCGCGCTCTGTCCCCCCCTCTTTTCTGCGGCCGGCCAGGTCAACGTGCTCGGATAAGGGGTCTGGTGTGGATTTTAGGGGGGACTCCACGCCATTTTTTTTTTAATTTGGAGTGGAGTTCCCCTTAAATTCCACACCAGACCCGAAGGGTCTGGTTATGGATATTTGGGGGGAACCCCACGTCATTTTTTTTAAAAATTGACGGCGGGGTTCCCCTTAATATCCATACCAGACCTAAAGGGTCTGGTTATTGAATTTGGGGGGACCCCCACGCTTTTTTTTCCCTTTTTTTAATGAATGAATTCTCCTGCAATTGCCGGGAGCCGACAATTCATTATAGCCGCGAGTCAGTTTTAAATGGCTTTTTTCCTTTGAAAAATGACATTTTGTGCAGAGACAGTTCTAACCACGGGAAACATGCGCTTTTTCACATGCTGACATTAGAGACCCATGCTACGAAATTTAAAGGAAAATTACACTTTTATTATTGCACTTTTAGCATTATTAAAATCACTGCTCCCGAAAAAACGGCCGTTTTAAAAAATAAAAAAAGCATTGGTACATGTCCCCTGGGGCAGGACTGAGGTCCCCAAACACTTTTTAGGACAAAACTTGCAGATTAGCCTTTAAAATTCACAATTAAGATTTCCCCCATAGACTTATACAGGGAGTTCGGCGGCGGCTTTACTTATCAATCACATCGCGCTGCTGCTGCCGCCGGTTCATGCGCCTAATTAGGGCTTCATCCAGCGCACCTATTAAGGCATGTACCGGCGCAGCGCAGATTCATTAGTAAATCAGCCCCATTATGTCACTTCTGAAGTTGTATTCTGTCCTGCGAGAATTTTCATATGGTAAGTAACCTCTTCACTTTTGAAATGAGACTAGCATGCAACACAAATCGGATGCATGGTCGTTCGCAAATTTGACCATGTGTACGAACAAGGCTTTAGGTATGCCCAAGATAGACCGGCTAGCTGTGTACAAAGTGTGGAGCAGATCTTTTTAATACAGGACTTTCATAGGGGTTGGGATATTATTTTGATGTTTTCTAGAACTCCTTCTCTTGTTATTAGCCTATCTTCATGTGGCTTTTTGAAGCCAGAAGAACTTCTGGAATGTCTGTGAGATTACAGACCATACTATGAGCACATTAAATTAAATTGTTGCTTCCATGGTTAAAAAAAAAAATTAAAATAATTGTTGCTTTCTTTTTCTTCCTGTTGACTCAAAAAACCTTAAACAATTTCTCTGATATTACAATGTTACACTGTCCGATCCACACACTATAGTACTGGTCTACACAGCAGAAATACCAAACGTGGAGGGAAGTGCACTGTGTATCTATGGGTGAAATTTAAACTTATATATTAATTTCCACTTTGAATTCCAATTTTTTGCAGCCTAATTATATTAATCTGAACAATCTTGAATTTTGTTAACTTATTTTTGAAGATTTACATTTAATTCCCTGAATTATTTGACACGTATTACAATGTTCTGTGGTTTGGCACTGCTGTGTCACACTTTTCACAGAGACTGCCTTCTGAACTACAGGCGAGAGAAGGAGGTTCAGGAGGTTAAGTCAGTACAGGAACCACTGCTTGTGGGTGGTAAGGTACCATGCATGGGTGTTTAACCTGTGGCCCTCCAAATGTTGCGGAAATAAAAATCCATCATGCCTCAGACTTTGGTAGTCATGCTTATAACTGTTAGCCTTGCAATGCTTCATGTGACTTGTAGTTCTGCAACAGCTGGAGGGCCACAAGTTAAGCACCCATGGGGATACATAGTCCTTAGAAGTTGAAAGTAAAATGCAGAGGAAATGCTGCAACGCAAGTAGAGAATCCATAAGGTTGTGGAAAGTGATAGCCAGCAGACAAGCAGTGCTCACAACATGAAATAATGTTTTTCAAGTAAGCTTAAATTGGATTGTCAAATAGAACTATTGTTTGTATTGCTATAACAATGCCGATGTTAAAAATGAAAGTGTATGCTGTGACCATAGAATGCTGTTAAATTAGATATTACTGGTTGACCCTTGTGTAACCTGCTTGACTGTAATAGACTACAGCAACTGACCTGTGTCCCCTTCTCCTGCCTGTGTTACTATATATTATCATTGGCAGCACAGGTAACAAGAAATGAGCACAGTGATTGATATAATACTGCCTGTAGTGACGCTACCAAGAAAAGCCCCTATAAAATACGTTCTGACAGTGGTTTCACATTTTGTTTATGCAGTGCTGTTCAGGTTGGATGACATTTTTACAAGTAAGGTAGAAAGGAAATCTCCTGCATAGTGATAGTGGATCGACCATGGCTCAAATGTCCAAGATATACGACCAATCCTTGGAAAAAGGAAGGTTTTGTATTACTTCTGATCAGATATCTTAGCTGTGGAAGTGGGAAGTTTAGAGTGAGCCTCCATCTTTACATGCACAGCACATCATAGGAAAGAATATTCTTTAGTAGAGGATACTTAAAGGGTCACTAAAGGATTTTTTTTAGCTAAATAGCTTCCTTTACCTTACTGCAGTCCTGGTTTCATGTCCTTATTGTTCGTTTTTGCTTTGATGTTGCTGTAATTCCTCTCTGTTCTGGACACTTCCTGGTGGTCTGTTTCCTTATAACCACAGTACTGGGAGCTTTCTCACTGTGGTCACTAATCAAAGAGGTGTGATTACTGTGTGTCTAAACCAATCCAGTTTCATTTTACAAACCATCACTGCCCTCTATTGGCTCTCTGGCTCTGTACATCAGAGAGACAGGAAACAACAGCAAAAACTAAACTAAACTGTAGGTACATTATATGATTGTTTTTTTATCTATTTTTAATCATTTTTAAAATGAATCAGTTACCTATTATGGGCCAGATTCAGGTAGATGGGAGTATCTTTCCTCTGGAGTAACGCTTCTCATTTACGTTACTCTGAAGACCCTTTCGGCGCAAGTACTGTTATTCACATAGCAGTTGCGCGTAAACTTGCGCCAGAGTAACGATAATGCGCTGGCGTAACCCGACGCAAGGGGAAGTGGGTGTGATCATATGTAAATGATGGGCGGAGCCCAGTGCAGAGGCTTACGTTCAGCGCATCAACCACGGAGCATGCGCAGTGAGTGAGGCTCCACTCGCCCCCTTTGTGCGCATGCTCACAACTTCCGTCGGCACCACTTCACGGGAAACGTCAGCGCAATGCTTCCGTTGGGCGTTTAAATGCGCCCGTAGAAGCGCCATTCCGGCACTAAAGTATATCCTGCTCCCCTCCCCGCAGTGATGTTACTTTTGTTCTGAGATGGCTGCTCCCGTTCCCCGCAAACACACAGGAGAAATCTGAACTCTAATGGCCAGGAGCTGACAGCCATCATCTCGGCTATGGAGACCTATGATGTCTTCCTCCATGGCTGTTAAAATTTGACAGACAAGCATGGACAGAGGTGTTGTCCTGCAAGTGGGGGTGCTCAGCTAGCTCTTATCGTCGGTAACGCTGATGTAGCTGCTCTCCTGCTGACCTGTGACGTTGGAGTAAAGATAAAGCAGCCTTTTGTAGAAATAACTTTGCGCCGGACGGACGAGATACGCGCGCGCATGTAGCCAGCGTATGGTGCTAATCCGTTCGTGAATTGGGAAAAATCACTCATTTGCATATTTGCAGGGGAAATCAATAGGCGCGACTGATGCGCCCAGCGAAATTAAGCGCTGACGATACTCTGGCGTCGGAACGTTCCGCCGGTCGCAAATGACCCGTTATTGGGCGCATCTAGTTTGGTGGGTACGGGCACATAGAAACGACGGCGCATCATCACAGTTACGCGGCGCATATCGAAATACTCCAGCGCAAGTGTTCCTGAATCTGGCCCTATGTCTCTATACCCTGTAAACAGTCATTTCAGCCCAATTTTTTTCCCTTTACAACACCTTTAAAGTATAACCCCAGGCGATTCTTTAGAGCAATGAAGGTTTACACCCACTGTATATCTTTTTTTTTTCCTCTCTGTATCCTGGTTTGGGAAATCTACCTTGATTATTAGTGCTGACTTTTGTCAGTGGGAGAGAAGGCAAAGCATAATGCAAAATTTTAAGAGCTGTCTACTGTACATTATAGAAGGTGATAATACATCTTTCAATGAGGAACACTGTTGTGGTGACAGCTTACAAATGACAGTAGACATATCCTTTCACTTTGTGTTATGTCTCTGGAACAGGAAGTGAAAGGAAATCATCCTGCTAGGGAAACACATTGCAATAAAACCCTGACAAAGTTTGGACCCTTCATCCCAAAAAAATAGGTTGGCACTGGATTTCCACTTTAAATAGTAAAAGCAAGGCTTCCAAAAATTTTAAAACAACCTTTTTTCAACTTGTTTTGTGAACCCTGGAAACAGTTAATAAAAAAAAAAATGTAAATGCAGATACATTAACATGTTTTAAAAAAGGTGGAAACCTATCAAGTTTGTTCATTTCATTTTGGGGATTTTTCCAAAATGTAGCAAACTAATAAGCATTTCCAATAGCAGTGTATCCAATAATTTCAAGAGTTTGTTTTCAATGAAGCAATACAAATTGATAAATGATACATAACATTTGGTGTGGTGTGGATTTCCAGGACAAAACTTTTCTTGGATAGAGGGAGACAGGGTTAAAGCTGCTTGTTTTTAATGGTGAGATATCCCATAATATATCCTATCGATCCCTGTATGGTTCCTAGAAAGTCTTAATGCCCTGTACACACGATCAGTCAATCTGATGAAAACGGTCTGATGGATTTTTCCATCAGTTATCAGATAAAACTAATAATGTGACGTAAAACACAGCGACGTGCTGAAAAAAATGAAGTTCAATGCTTCCAAGCATGCGTCGACTTGATTCTGAGCATGCGTGGATTTTTAACTGATTGACGTGCCTACTAACGATCGTTTTTTTTTCTATCGGTTAGGTATCCATCAAATAATTTTAAAACAAGTTCCATTTTTTTTAACCGATGGATAAAATAACCGATGGGTCCCACACACGATTCGGTTTGGTCTGATGAAAACGGTTCATCAGACTGTTCTCGTCAGACAAACCGATCGTGTGTACGCGGCATTACTCTCCCCACTCAATCAAAATTTCCTAGACTCTCCCCTGAGTCAACACAGTCGTTCCCCCCAATTAATAATCACTCCCTCACAGGTACAACTCTGAAAATGTTTTTGCACACGTTATGCACATCAACATCACAAACCTTATATCTCTGACATGTCAGTCATTCAGGACCTTTTCTACTTAACAATTCTGATTTCAAAACTTTTCTACTTCTGATATTTGGAAATATATCTTAGACACTAAAGCCATTGCCGATTCACCATTGCTATTAAGGCAAGAGATCACACACCACAGACAACAATCCCAGGTCAGCCTTGAAAAGCACTTTGTAGACTTGGACCCATTTTCAGCACTGTCTGTCAGTTATGCATTAGCCTCTTTATACAACCAAACAATCAGGAACAGGCAGTATAGGGTGCCAATGACTATTAATAACATGTTTCATGCAGTCTCCTCCATGTACTAGAGATGTAAATGAACCAAGGGCATGCCCTCCACATTTTCAAGGAATGTCCACTGATGCTAACGTTCTGAACAGAATTAGGAGGATAACCACAAGACCTACCTCAGTCACTTTAAGTGACAAGCCAGCTACTTTCTTTCTCCACCTCAGCCCATTTTCCAGAAAACTTCACAAAAAAGTATCTGTGGCACTCTTGTTTGCATTTTCTCAGAGCACTTACATTTCAGTTGCAGCACAATTTTTTTGGTACATTGTAGGATGTTGATGCATTTTTTAGGTTGGACTGGAGTAGAGAAGGGTTAAAATCCTGGTCAATTTATTTTTTGCTGTCTGTGCCTGGTGGGGGAGATGTGACTTTACTTTCTGTCTCAGAGGCACAACAGAGAGTAACAGATAATAAGGGGGAATAAACCTGTAAGAAAGTTGTCTCTCGAAGATGTGTCCCCATTTGGAGATTTTCTTTCGGTTACTGTTCTAGTGAAAACTATGAATTTTTGAATTTCCCATGGCTTTCTATTTTGGTGACAGTGGTTACCAGGACAAATAGAGAGGAAGGCAACCTACATAGCAGAGAAATACATTCTAATAATCATTTTTCACAGGAATACAAAAGCTGATAATAATAATATATTTCTAAACTTTTATTTTATTTCACAAAACTTTAATTGTGTTTTTAAGTATTAATACAAGGTATGAAAGGCATTCACATAAAGAAAAGTATGCAACAACCATAAGTGTAGAGAGGCAAAAAAAAACCAACATAAATAGGATTAATGATTGGATCAGAGGTTACACTAAAAGTGACATCAGGAAACTGTACATATGTAACTCAAATTGAGACTGGGAGAAGCACCATTGGTAGCATTACCATATGAGGTGGTAATGGGGACAGTAAAGGGAATAGGGCATTCTAGAATCCAGAACAGGGGTGAAGCAGGGGTGAAAGGTGGGGGAGAAGAGTAAAGCATGCACAGAAGCTATTCCAAGATCCACTTCGGGTGACAAAGAGGAGGAAAAAGGGGGGGGGGGAAGCTGGGTAAAACTCTTATTTTAACACATTTTTACTGAAAACACAAATTTCAGTAAAATCTAACCCATCTTCTTGTTTGATATAAAGGGGATAAATATATATATGATGTAGTCACCCTGGGACTTATTCTTCCCACCTCCCAAGCATAACTATTGATCAACGAAGCTAGCGATCATAATGAAAGACCAGTAGGGAGGACGAGGCAGAGTGGTGTTGGATTTTACAGGAAAAGAGACCTATTTATAGCCTTATTTGTCTGTAACTCTGGATCTACAAAATGTTTTCAGTGACCTTTAATCATCCCTTGCTTAGTTTGATTTGCACAGCCTTGTTACAAATTGAATTAAAAGTAACCAGGATCACTTGTAAATAAACTATAACATGTACAAGAGGAGCATCTATACTTACTTTTCAAGTGGCCCATGTCAACAAACTCAAAATTATTTCTAGCAGTCCATTGGACAAAGCAGCTGTGCGGGGCGAAAATTGTTTGCGGTAATGGCAGTAAAAGATTTTACGATTTACTGCATCTGATCTGAACAAGCTCTCAGATAATACATCACTTTTGGAAGACTGCATAGAGGAATAATGGCCCTCAGGCTTTCAAAGTTTTTGAAAATGGATGATAATGATAATGTGCTAAGGCTTTTTTCATAACAAATAGATAATGTCTGTTTCCCAGACTACCCCGGAATCTTTATTGATGCTATGTAATGGGAGGAAAGTGTGCACAGTGGGCATTCACCTGTGTACGTTGTCTAGTGAGATAAATCAAGGTTTCCTGAGTTCACAAGAAACTAGAACAAGCAGTTGCTTCAAGCTGAAATAACTTCACTTATTTAACCCAGTTTTGCTGCAAAGCTTGTTATGTGCAATTTAATTGCAGCTTTTTAGAACCTTTGAAAAGTATTTTCACTCCTCTGGTTTACACTTGTAAAGCTTGGCAATGTTACTAATAACAGTTGCAGCGTCTGACTGTTCTGCATCTGGGTTTCACTTTTTCTATGATTTGATAACACTTGCCTCTTATACAAGAAAATGGAACAGGCCTGAGGGCAGCAAACTTTCAAGAGAGTCTTTCCACATCTCTTTGTACTCTACCTCAATACAGGACTTGATAACACTTTAAAGCAATTTAAAACTATAGAAGCCAAGTAAACATGACTTGATTTCAAATTTGTGCTGTCTTGAGCCACTTTTATTATGCTTTTTCTTCATGACCACATATTTTTGTGGCCTCAAAGTTGTGTACACTATCCCCAGAAAACGTACTATTGTAAAACAGGTACCTTGCAAGATTTTGCATTATTTAACCGCTTCAATACTAGGCTTTTATACCACCTCCATACCGGGCCTATTCTGACACTTCTCTCCTACATGTAATAATCATCATTCTTTTGCTAGAAAATTACACAGTACCCCCAAACATTATATATGTTTTTTTTTAGCAGACACCCTAGGGAATAAAATGACGGTCATTCCAAAGTTTTATCTTGCACGGTATTTACGCAATTATTTTTTCAAACGCTTTTTTTTGTAAAAAAAATTGTTTTATGAATTAAAAAAATAACAAAACACTAAAGTTAGCCCAATTTTTTTGTATTATGTGAAAGATTATGTTACACCGAGTAAATAGAGACCCAACATGTCACGCTTTAATTATGCGCACACTCATGGAATGGCGCCAAACTTCGGTACTTAAAAAATCTCCATAGGCAACGCTTTATTTATTTTTTACAGGTTACAGTTTAGATTTACAGAGGAGATCTAGTGCTAGATTAGTTGCTGGCACTCTAACGCACGCGGCGATACCTCACATGTGTGGTTTAAACGGCGTTTACATATGTCGGCGGCGGGACTTGCGTGTGCGTTCGCTTCTGCACGCGAGCTATCGGGGACAGGGGCGTTTTCATTTTTTTTTTATTTTTATTATTTTTTTTTACTTATATTTTTATTTTATTTTACACTTTTTTTCATTTTTTTTTTTTTTTTCCACTTTTATTCCTATTACAAGGAATGTAAACATCCCTTGTAATAGGAAATGTGTGTGACAGGTCCTCTTTATGGAGAGATGTGGGGTCAATAAGACCTCACATCTCACCTCCAGGCTGGAAACCATGAGATCGGTGAAA
Organism: Rana kukunoris; assembly: GCA_029574335.1. Classification (NCBI taxonomy): domain Eukaryota; kingdom Metazoa; phylum Chordata; class Amphibia; order Anura; family Ranidae; genus Rana; species Rana kukunoris. The sequence goes on along the minus strand of JAJQKJ010000776.1, from coordinate 8,853 downwards.
AAAAATTCACCGATCTCATGAATGGTGACTTACAGCCGCAATCGCGGCTTTGTTTACATACGGGGACCCGGGCGTGACGTCATCAGATCGCGCCCGGGTCCTCCGACGGTCATAGAGATGACTGGTGACCATCTGGTCACCAGTCATCTCTATGCTTCCTGCCGCCGCCGACGATTCGTTCTCCGGGCCCCCGAAGGTACAGGTAAGCCCGGAGAAGCACCGGGAGGGGGGGGATGTCCCCTCCCGCGGCCTGTAAGAACGATCAAGCGGCGGAACCGCCGCTATGATCGTTCTTACTTTGTGCAGAATCGCCGGCTGAAGAGATGGATATCTGGATGATGCCTCTGGCTGCAGGCATCGTCCAGATATTCGCCTGCAATACCCAGGCCGTCAATTGACGGCCACTTAGGATGGTAAATCCCATCCCAGGCCGTCAATTGTCTATGGCTGGGTATTGAAGTGGTTAAAAGTATGTATTCAAAGCAGTTTGACCTACAACACAGAACAGTCGTGAACCAACCAAATAGTTATTTAAAAAAAGAAACAATGGAATTTGGAGTGGGATACACTAGAGTCTTTCTGTGTTGCTCTCAGGTTGCACTTGAGTGTGTCAGATGTTTCACACCTGTGTATAGTGTGGTTGCTTTCAAAGTACAGTGCATTTGGTTTCCAAGCCTGTATGTTACAGTAAGGACCACTAGTAAAGAAATAGTTGGTGGGACAGCCATTGATCGACAGTACTTCTTCTAAGCCATTATTTGCATTTCAGATGGGACAGGGGTTAAAGCCGTTTAAGATATTCCATTTCCGAACCCAAGACAGCTACCGACACTCCACAGTCAGGCAGACGAACCCCAATAACGAGACACACAGCTCTGTTTGAGGTTCACCACAAATAGACCCTTTATTGAGAAAATCAGGCTTTATATACAGTTAGGATACTGCAGTCCAAATGAAAAATGACCCAACTCCACCCACATCATCACACAATGATTCCTAACAAGCTCCAATACACATCTTTTAGTAGACATTCTGGCTCCAGCTCTGACATAATTTACATGAGCTAATTAACTACAGCTGATGTCTCAGACACATGACCTTTAGACTGTCTGTTAACTTGCAATACACATTTATCACATGAATTCCTTCACACAATACAGTGTCAATTAGCACAAGGCCACAATGACAGATCCTCAGAAGCCATCCTAGATTCATTTACATCACAACAGACAGACAGATGGCTGGAGTTGATGACATTAACACCTAACAGTATGTGTCCCCACATTATGAATGAGTCACACTCTTTCAATTAACCTGTTGAGTTCAGAATCAACAAACAGCAACCAGTTCTCCACAGATATCCTGGAATATATTGTGGATAATAATTACATAATAGTCCCATCTCAGGTAGTCCAAGACATATTCTAACTGTCCATTATTTTCTGTCTCATGCTTTCTAAGGGCTTCTGGTCTCACGGGCCCTCCCGTTACATGTCTCCCCTTTCGGCAGGAGACTAACACAGGTGACCCCAGACTGGTTGACTCCGAAGTTAGTCCATAGTTCCATTCCTCTAATGCCTGGACAAACCCATCAGCATTGCCATTTTGCTTACCGGGTCGGTAGCTGATGGTGAAGTTGTAAGGTTGCAGGATGAATAATGGAATTCAGTTCTGGAACAGTCACTTGCTTTGCTCTCTCAATGGCTCCCAAAACTTGTTGCTGATGCTCTTGGGAGATATAAGGCACAACCTGGATGCAAATCCCATTTAACCTTTTGACAATTTCAGCCTGTTTGTGCATTTCAATGTTCAAGCCATGGGACATCTCATAATACATGATGTAGTGGCATTGCATCTCCGATTTCTCACTGGCCAACTTGTCACATTCCAATTTTAGGCTGTGATATTGTGCCTGATCTAAGGTACATGTCAGGGAAGATAGTCTTACCCGGGTCTCAGCAGCAAGCGGGTTGGTTCCAGAAGCACGGGTCTGGGCACAGGTAGTCACTGGGTTGGCTTCAGCAGGGCACATTGGGGCGTAAGCAGAAACCAGAGGGGTCAAATCATTCCCCAGTAGTACATCCGCTGACAAATCCTTCATCACCCCCACATTCACGTGTCCGAACCAACCCCCAATCCAGGTGAACCTGGGCAATGGGTAGCCAGAAGATGTTGCCTCCCGCTACTCTTATGGCTACAGTGTCTCCTGTGTGTTGGCTCTCTGGGATGAGGTCCTTCTGTAGTAGGGTCATGGTGGCGCCAAGTATCACATAGCCCATTGGCTACCTTTCCATTGACCCAGACAGTCTGCCGGTGTTAAAGCAAAAAAAAGACCGCGCTATAGTCTGCCGGTGTTGCTGCCTGTTGTCATGGTTAGCTGCTTGTATTGGATCTGCCCGTGCGGCAGGATGCCCCAATGTTCTTCCTCTTCAACGCAGTGGGCCGCAGGCATGGATGTGCGGGGGGTTCCCCTTGCTGGCTGTGTCCATGACTGTGACTGCCTGGCTGGATTCAAGCTTTTTGTGCCTTTGCTGTTTACACCCAAAACACCTGATGAGTTGTGAGTAGTCCTGGGAGTTGAACCTGGGCTTCTGAGAATAAGTGGCTGTTGGAGGTGGTGATGTAGGGCGGTACGACTGGGGTTTGTAGGCGATAGCCAGAGGGGGTGCCGCTGATCAATAATCCACCCGAGCTGTTGTCTTGACCACAGAGTTATCCAGTTTGCGGGCGTCTGTGTATTCGTCCGCCAGGCGAGCTGCTTCAGACAAGGAGAACGTTTTTCGGTCCCAGAACCACTCTCTGGCTTCCAGGGACAGTTTGTCAAAGAAGTGCTCCAGCAGGAACACCTGCGGCACCTCTTTCCCGGATTCTGCTTGGCATCCATCGACCCAGTGGGATGCAGTGCAGTGTAGGCGGCATGCCCACTCGGTATACGAGTCTGCTTGTTCGTCTCTCGGAACCGCCTCCGGTATGCCTCTGGTGTGACGGCATACCTGGCCAAAAGTGCTTCTTTTACCAGTCCAGTTCATGAAATTAACACCTAACAGTATGTGTCCCCACATTATGAGTGAGTCACTCTTTCAATTAACCTGTTGAGTTCAGAATCAATAAACAGCAACAGTTCTCCACAGCTATCCTGGAATATATTGTGGATAATAATTACATAATAGTCCCATCTCAGGTAGACCAAGATATATTCTGACTGTCCATTATTTTCTGGCTCGTGCTTTCTAAGAGCTTCTGGGTCCCACGGGCCTCCTGTTACACTGAGCATCCCTGGTTTCACTTTGGTTAGATTTTTATAGGAAGCCTAGTGAGGTGTTCTACAAATAATGAAAAACCATTGCTTTCCCGTATACGAAATAACTGTCTCTGGCAAAGTGAACAAATGTCACCTTTCTATTTGCAATGAGTACTATGGCATCCAATTTACTGCATATGTAAGTGAGGTAAGTGTAATGTACAGGTGCTTTGGTGCTTTGGGTATATCAGGAGGTGTACTCTGTAAGGAAATTGGCTATGTGCTCATTTTACAAGCCTTTAACAAATTGATAAGAATGTTTTATTGTAGCTATATGACTAGCTTTCAAATCTGATTGGAATCGGCAAAAAATTACTTCCACTCTTGCAATTAGGACCATTATCCTGATTTATTAGCTTTGTTAATTGAACCTATTGTAACAGGTTTTTGAGAATAGAATTTCACTACAACTGTTATTAGATTCTACATCAGTGTTTTTTTTGTGAATAATTTCATAGCAAAAATGAATGTGCAGAGCACTGTCATGGTCGTGGTCGACCACCAGGTGGCGCTAGCGGTGTAACGGCGCGCACAGGGGCGCCGGGAGCGCGCATTCGCGGCACTTCGACGTGCACACGCACGGGCACGCGCACGCGCGGCACATCGGCGCGCACGGGAGCGCGCATTCGCGGCAGCGGCGCGCGGGCACGTGAGGATGCCATTTTGGCGCCAGTTCAGGCTATTTAAGGGAGCTCTCCCATGGCCTCTTGCTGCTCGATCATCAGCGTTCCTGATACCTGCCTGAAGACCCGTTACCTGATTGACCCCTGTTCCTGTGATTCCGGCTTGTCTTGACCCTTCTGATTGCTGCCCCGCCCGACCTCGGACTGTCCGACGCTGCCTCTGCCTTGCCTGTACCAGTGACCGCCTGCCTGTTGCCGACCCGACTTGAATCAGACTCTGCTGCTGCCTTATCCTGAACCTGATCCGTCTGCATCCGTACTACAGAACACCTTCCTCCTGCTGTCTGCCAGTCACCTGCACCAGCTCCAGTTGCCTGCCAGCATCCGTACTACAGGACACCTTCCTCCTGCTGTCTGCCAGTCACCTGCACCAGCTCCAGTTGCCTGCCAGCATCCGTACTACAGGACACCTTCCTCCTGCTGTCTGCCAGTCACCTGCACCAGCTCCAGTTGCCTGCCAGCATCCGTACTACAGAATACCTTCCCCTGCTATCTGCCAGACATCTGCACTAGCTCCAGTTACCTGTCGGCGTCGGTGCTACAGCACACCTCCAGTAAGACTGATACCGTGTCTGCACGACATCCCCGCCAGGCGCTAGTGTGACTCTAGACTCCAGTACCTCCTGTCTGCACTACCAGGGGTTCCGGGGTCAGAGGAGCAAGAGTGGCCACTCCCGCACGTCAGGCTCTGCTCAGCACCAGGTACGTGACAGTATCGAGCAGCCATGTCTGAGCCTGCACAGGGAGTGGACCCTATGTCTGAACTCTGTCACCATTTGGATGGCTTAACACAAGCAGTCAGGGCCCTGCAAGAAGGCTACACCCGACTTGAAGACCGGTCCCAGGCCTTGTCCGCAACTTCTTCTGCTTCCGCTTCGGGTACTCCTTCTTCCCCCTCTGTCATCATGCTACCACTGAGCCCAAAGTACCCATGCCAGAGAGATTTTCCGGGGAAAGAAGCAAGTATAGGGCCTTCCGGAATGCATGTGAAACTATATTTTGCACTCCAGCCTCGAACCTTCTCATTAGAGGCCACCAAGGTCGGGTTTGTCATTTCCCTGCTAACCAGCGAACCGCAGGCCTGGGGCCCACCGGCTCTTGGAGCAAAAGGACTTATGTCTTGACCGTTAGATACATTTTTTTCAGGCCATGTCCTTGCTGTACGAGGACCTCACCAGGCCGCTACAGCAGAGGCGCTTTGCACGCCCTCCAGCAGGTCGCAGACCTGCGGAGGACTATGTATCCGAGTTCAGAAGGTGGAGTGCGGACACTAACTGGAATGACGCGGCCTCTGCTACCAGTTTCGTCTTGGCCTCTCTGAGACACTTAAGGACGAGCTTGCTCGAGTGGGGGTCCCTGGAACTCTGGAAGCTCTTATTAATCTGGCCATCCAGATTGATCGGCGCCTAAGGGGAGCGCAGGACTGAACGTACCACAGGTCCGACCCGTCCGACATGGATGCTGCCTAGGGTTCCTACCTTGCCTAACCCGATTCCTTCTGCCTCGCTTCCCTCCTCCAGAGACATACCAGAACCTATGCAGCTGGGTCTGATTCGTCCATCCCTCACATCCGAGGAACGACTTTGTCGCCGGATTAACAACTTGTGCCTCTATTGCGGAGAGCCCGGCCACTATGTGAGGACCTGCCCAGCAAAGTCCCGTAAGTCCACTTTCATGTCCTCTGTCCATACTCCGGTTGTCCTCAACAATTCCACTCACCTGACTGTTCCTGTTTTGTTCCAGCTTCCAGGAGGGGTCATCCGGACCAGCGCCATACTTGATTCTGGGGCCTGCAGCTGCTTCATGGACTCTTCCTTTGCCACTCTACACCAGATTCCGTTGCGCCCCAGAGCTGTGGGACTGTCTGTACACTTGGCTGATGGGTCAGCTCTAAAATCCGGCCCAGTTATACCCAGAAACTGTACCTATCGCCACCACTATCTTAGACTCTCATCGGGAATTTCTGTGCCTGGATGTTATTGTGTCCCCTTTATTTCCCATAATTCTGGGTATGCCCTGGCTCCGGCTCACAACCCACAAATAGACTGGACTACCGGTGAGATTCGTTTCAGCTCCGCTACTGCCAACTACACTGCCTGCAAGTGACCTCCTGTTCCCCCTCTCTGCTTTGCATGGACTCTGACATTGAAACCCGCCAATCCGTCCCCGAAGTGTACCATGAATTCCTGGAGTATTTAGTAAAAAAAGGGCTGACATCCTCCCTCCGCACGGCCCTATGACTGCCCAATTGAGCTTCTCCCTGGGGCTGAAGTCCCCTTCGGCAGGATTTTTCCTGACAGAGCTAGAGCTGGAGAATCTGAAGACCTACCTTGATGACAACCTTAAGAAGGGGTTATCCGCCCCTCCACCTCACCAGCAGGAGCAGGAATTTTTTTTGTCGAAAAGAAAGATCATACACTCCGCCCTTGTGTGGATTACCGTGAGCTTAACAAGGTGACGATCAAAAATCGGTACCCCTTCCCCTGGTACCGGAATGTTTCAGAGACTTGGAGCCGCAGTCATCTTCACGAAACTCGATCTGCGGGGGGCCTATAACTTGGTACGAATTCGGGATGGCGATGAGTGGAAAACTGCCTTCCGCACCCGCTTTGGCCATTTCGAATACTTGGTGATGCCATTCGGACTCTGTAACGCCCCCCGCTACATTTCAGCACTTCGTGAATGACATCTTTAAAGACTACCTTGATCTGTTTGTTGTGGTATATCTCGATGACATCCTTATCTTTTCCCCCTCTATTGACAGGCATCGGGAACACGTTACGAAAGTCCTCAGGCGACTCCGAACTCACGGACTGTATGCCAAGCCTGAAAAGTGCGAATTCGAACGTGTGAGCATACAATTTCTAGGTCTGATCATCTCCGTAAAAGGTATCGAGATGGACCCACAAAAGGTCGCAGCAATTCTTGATTGGCCCGCGCCCTCTGACAAGAAAGGTGTACAACGGTTCATCGGATTTGCGAACTTTTACAGGAAGTTTATCAAGGGGTTTTCCAGTATTATATCCCCCATAACCGGCCTGACCAAACAAACTGTCCGTTTCCGATGGTCTCCAGAGGCCCAGGTAGCTTCGAGACCCTGAAAAAGTTGTTTACATCGGCACCTGTCCTTAAACACCCTGACGCCAGTCTGCCCTACATCCTGGAGGTGGATGCTTCGGAAACGGCAGTGGGAGCTGTTCTTTCCCAGAGACAGGGGCCAAAGGCTCTTCTGCATCCAGTCGCCTTTTTCTCTCGAAGATTGTCCGACGCGGAAAAGAACTACGATGTGGGGGACCGAGAACTCTTAGCGATTAAGCCGCACTAGAAGAGTGGCGATACCTGTTGGAAGGTGCAGCTCATCCGATCCTGGTCTATACGGACCATAAAAAACCTGGAATACCTGAAGGTAGCTAAAAGGCTGAGGCCACGACAGGCCAGATGGGCACTTTTCTTTACTAGGTTTACCTTCCACATAACCTATAGGCTGGATCTAAGAACACCAAACCCGATGCCCTTTCGCGGATGTATTGCGATCCTGAAACTTTCGCCCTCCCAGACACTATCCTATCCTCTGGGAATTTTCTGTTGTTGCAAGACGACCTAGTGGCTCGGATCAAGCAAGCCTCTGCAGGAATTCCCTCTCCCTCGGACACAGATCTGCAGATTCGGGACGGTCTGTTATGGCATGGCAACAAAAATCTTTGTACCCGAGGACTTGCGGGTCACTGTCCTGAGCCTCTGCCATGATCATGTACTGGCTGGTCACTTTGGGGCACAAAAGACTTCGGAACTTCTACAGCGCACGTTCTGGTGGCCCAACTTGTGAAGGACTGCAGAAGCTATGTGGAGTCGTGCACCACGTGCATCCGAAATAAAAGGGAGCAATCCAGAGCTTGGATTGTTAAGGCTTTATCCGTACCAGAGAGACCATGGCAAATGATCTCCATGGATTTTATTGTTGAACTGCCACCCTCTGAGGGGTTCACGACTATCTTCGTAACAGTAGATAGACTATCCAAGATGGCACATTTTTGCCCATGAAGGGTTAACCCTCTGCCAGAGACTGCAAGATCTTTATTAAAGAAGTTGTGCGGCTTCACGGATATCCTACAGATATCGTTTCTGACGCGGGGTGCAATTCACCTCCAGGTTTCTGGAGGGCACTCTGCAAATCCCTCAGATTGGGTGTCTTTCTCATCCGCCTATCACCCTCAGTCGAACGGCCAGACCGAGAGGACAAACGGACACTAGAGCAATATTTACGTTGTTTTTCTTCGTTTTCTCAGGAAGATTGGGCCTCTCTATTACCGCTGGCCGAATTTGCATATAATAATTCAGTCCACTCTGCTACTAAGCAATCTCCTTTCTATGCGAATTATGGCTACCACCCATCATTTCTGCCTAACTGTGCTCCGGAATGTGCTTTGGTACTGCCGTACAAGAGACCATTAAACTTCTTTAGCACTAACAACAAGCTACTGCAAGGAACCATGGCAAGGACTCAGGAGCACAATAAAGAGATCTTTGATAAGAAGCGGAGGGTGTGAACTCAATCTGGAACCCGGAGACCTGGTATGGTTGTCCACCATAAATCTGAAACTTTCCTGCCCATCTAAGAAACTAGGACCTAAAATTTATGGGGCCTTTCCGATCAAGAGGAGGATTAACAGTGTGGCCTACGAGCTAGAACTGCCAGACTCACTCGCGTTCATCCAGTCTTCCATGTCTCTCTCCTCAAACCTGATGTTGCTAATCCATTCCCGACGGACGAAGCACCGACCCGCCAAGCCGGTCTTAGTGAATGGAGAGGAAGAATTCGAAGTGGAGTTCTATTGTAGACTGCAGGAGAGGCACAACAGGTCCAGTTTT